>JAYMTH010003414.1:0-10946 GCA_036897465.1 Pelargonium australe | reverse complement strand
GACTAAAATAAAGTTATATCAGTTGCAACTTAACAAAGTCAATGAGGTGATGACACTTCTTTTTTTCTTTTTTTTTATAAGCGAGCGGTACGTTTTATTAAGATGGATTGCTTTTTGGTGCAAGTTGCTACCTTCCCTTTGGTTTTTGCCACTCCTAAAAGTTCTGGTAGTCTGTTCATCAAAGTTGTAGATGAAGATGGTCTCACCTGACCTCTCTACCCAATGAAATTAAAGTAATAAACAGATTATCAAAAAAAAAAAAAAGTAATAAACAGTGGATCTAAACATTAGAGCACAAAAGCAGCTTTTACATGCCCTTTATAATATCTGGGATAAATTAATATTAAATTTTTTATCATCTCAACCTGTTCTGGTGGGAAAATTAGCTAAAACCTGAATCTCAAAAGTCAGAAATTGAACCTAATATTTTCTTACCAAACACCACTTCTGAATCTTCCTGAATCCTGAACCTAACTTGCCCATAATATTGCCTCATGGCACATTGAAAAATCAATATTGACAACACAATACATTGAAATTATCAAGTCACATTTTGATCACTATACAGCCTTTTTTATTTGACAAGGCCTTCACATCCTCGTTCAAATATGAACGGAGCAACCAATGGGAACCCGCAAGATCTTTCTGAAACTATATTCAATAGACAAATCATTGATTCCACCAAAATAGACAGAAGTAGATCATGTGCTTGTGAATTTGAAAAGCATGTGTGCCAGGCTTCTAACTATATTTACAACTATCTAGCAAAATAAAGAACGGAGATAGCCAAATTACCTCCAATCTTGAGAACACGACATATTTCTATGTTCAACTCATATCTACTCTTTGCTGTTACTGGCCGAAAGTTACCAAGTTCTAACCAGCCCAGGTGTCCAGTTTCTCCAATCTAACTTCCCTATCGATTTGTTTCTCAAGTTAACCATTTCTCTGATATCAAAAACCTTCTTCAGATATCTTCCCTGTTTAGCAGACTCGACTTCAGGCTCTTCTCCTTCTGTTTCTTCCTTCCCGTCTTCAACTTCACAAACAGGTTGAGTGGCACTTTGGTCTTGAGACGACGTCTCATTAATGATGCTTCCAAGTATTTCAACCACCTCACTCATTTTAGGCCGGGACTTGGGTTGCTTCATCAGACACTTGTTTGCCAGGGAGGCAAGCTTCTGAGCTGATTTCATGCAGTACTGTCCTTCCAAACGTGGGTCTATAATTAGGTGGAACTTCTTCCAGTCCGACACATAAGGTCTCACCCATTCCAATAGCTTCTGCTCGCTTCGAGGAAGATTTCTTTCCACAGCTCGCCTCCCTGTGATGAGTTCATACAGAACCACACCAAAGCTCCAAACATCACTCTTGGCAGTCAGCCTTCCAGTTTGCACATACTCTGGAGCTGCATAACCAACCGTTCCCACAACCTATATAAAACCATATAGGAAAAAAGAAGATATTTAGTCACCGTCATGTTCTGCAAATAAATGATCTGAGACAAACGGGACAAAGTGGTCAGAGTCCAATGATGAAAGATATCGCAATTCAATGCTTAACTTAACAGTTTAATCATAAATAGATGGTGGCAACTGCATATCATCACATACAGAGAAGTCAAACATCACAATGTTCATCTTCATTGAGTTAAGTTTTGACCAAGTACCATTCCAACCTCCAGTTGGAGTAATGTATTCATATCTCAGGTTACTACTCACAGAAAACTAATTAAACTAACCGAGGTTGAAACATGACTGAGTCCTTCTGTGGGTCCCTGCCTTGCCAGTCCAAAGTCTGAGAGCTTTGCATTGAACTCCTCATCTAGCAGAACGTTTGAGGTTTTAAAATCGCGAAATATTAGCTGCACCAATTGTGAAGCAGATGAATACAAGCTTAAAACTGTGGAGAAAAAAGCTACGAAAGTAACAAAATTTTCATAATCTATGCACCATAGTTCTGAAGATATTGAAATATTCATACTCAGTCGGGGAACAAAAAGTTGTTCTCTCAGCATGATAAACGAGAAAGCTAAAGTGTGCTATTGCATATGATACCATGGAAGAAAAACTCATGATGTGTGAAGTTGAACGAACAAAAAATTTATACCTGAAAGTCCATTTCTTCATGCAAGTATGCCAAACCACGAGCTGCATCTTGAGCAACTTTTAATCTAACCATCCATGAGAGTGGTGAAGGTACACGAGCCAATATATGGTCCTCCAAGCTTTTATTATGCATAAGCTCATATACCAAAAGCCGTTGAATCCCTCTTTCATCATCTTCTGCACAATACCCCACCAACTTGACAAGATTTGGGTGCTTCACTACGCCAAGAAAGTTGACTTCGTTAATCCACTCCTTATGGCCCTGGATACTAGAATGCAAAATAATAAAACCCCATTAGGTCATCGCATAGCACATAAGCAGCGGTAATATCAGTTTTTAAGCAATAAGCATGTAGGGTTAAAAGTACATATCCTACCTACATAGATATGGGTATTCAGCAAGAACGTCATAACCGGAAGGCAAACGCAAAACTGAATCCAGAGCTAAGTTACAGATAAGAGCCCTATAGTTCAAAGCTCAAAGGAAGAACAGAGAAACAGTCCGTGATGTGCATTGAGGAGAACGCACCACTTCTAGTGCACCTCAAACACCAATATCAACAAAAAAAAAAGAACTACTTTCTTTTCCTCGGAAACTTACAAAATCGCTTCAGTTTTAACCAATCAGTTACCATAGGTTTAGCAGATATTGCATTTCATCAGATCCCTCCCAATTGAAAGGCTTCGGTAACTTACCAAATTTACAAGGGATCAAACCCATTTCTACTAAACTGATGTATATACAACTATGATCATCAATTACTAACTGCATCTTCAAAATAAATAATCCAAAATCATCCCTAAAATAGTCTCATAAGCAGAGATTTTCTAAAATTAAACAAATCAACACTATGTTCAATACTTACTTAAATCAAACTACGTTCATTTACACACATTCAATTACTGGCATATACGGAAACTATTTCTTATTTCTATTATTCAAATATCGATGCCCAAAACAACTAAATTAATTATCTAAAAATAAAAAAAAAAATAAAAAAAAAAGGAGCAAGAGGGACCTTGCCTGGAATCCATGGCGATTCAACTGCTTAATAGCAACTTCCATCTTCGAACCAGAAGCATGACCTCCATCATCATCAGAAACCCTAACGACACCTTTATAAACGCACCCAAACCCTCCCTCCCCGACCATCAAGGCTCTACTGAAGCCTCTGGTAGCCGATTTGAGCTCAGCGTAGGTGAAGACCCGCAGATCATTGGACCTCCGCTGAGTCAAGAACTCGTGAAACGCAACCGCGTCGGAGAGGTCCCTGGACTCGGAGTCGAACTCGGAGCGCCTGGTGTCGACGCTGCTGGAGGCGACGCTGAGAGAGCGAGCCCAGGACACCCTGGACGCCCTGGAAACGACGCCGTCTTCGTCGTCTCGCTTCTCTCCGTTGGTGAAATGGAAGCATTTCATTGTCGTCCTCCACAACACCTACCAGCTTTGAAATTCAAATGCTACGGAAAATAATCGGATTTAGCTTCCACGAGACATGTAGAGTCCAGAAAATAATAACGAAAGAGTCAAATGGGAGGGGCTGTTGCTGTTGTGCTCACAAGGAGATCAACAAACTCGGATTGGTGAGAGTTTGGTACATCATTATTTATTATTATACTCTTTAAAGCCTAAAATAGAAAACTAGAGTTCGCAACGAAATGTTTACCACAGTGGCATAAACACGACTCACATCTAACATGATATTATCAATGAGTTTACACGCTATCATGAATAATTTACAATTATACACGTTGTGTATTACAACATGTGCCCGGCAAAATAACTGAATATTTGAGTCTAAACGCACTAATTTTGTGTCGTATTTGTGCTTGTGGAAAATAGGGAAAGCAGGCGAAGAGTTTTCTTGGTTTCCAAACAGCAAAAATGAGAAAAGGCCCAAGGAAGACAGAGCAGAGTCAGGAGTCAGAGGGGATCACGAGGAGTGCGAGTGAGATGCTAAGCAATGTAGGGGCCGCATCAGACGCCATGGAGGCCCAGTCCACAGCAATTTCGAGTGCCGGACAAGGTCTTATACGTAATTTCGTTATCTCATCGTACGATTAGGATCTCTACGGTGGGCCATGCAAAAAGGTGGGATCATGTTTGATCCTTGAACCGTTGGATCAAAAATCAAAATGGTCACATCTCGAATCTCTGTCACCGGTTGGTTAGTAGTTTTTGTCACCGGTTAAGACCACCAAACCGGACCAGGTCCTTAGTTTCTCCGAGGCATGCCAGATTTCGTAACATATGTTTGTATTTATTAATATAAAATAAGAATAATTGTAGTGATATAGTAATAGAAACGAAAAGGAGATGATGACGGACAAACCAACTCGACATTTGAAGCAACAATGATGACCAATAATATTGAGAATGTGAGAGCAAAACACTTCAAAAGCAAACATTAATTATTGTGCTTTTCTAAAGCTCACACTGTTCCATATTGGGCCCAAAATAGTGGGCCTGAAAGCCCGCTTTATAAGCTACACACCTGACAAGATTTGACCAAGAAGTGTTGACTTTACGTAAGCTAAGAGTGTTGCATGCAATGCATGATGGTCATAGGAGGCTCGTACGTACGTAGCTAATTAGCGATATATAAGGATACACATGCATCGATGGTGGGAGGTTGGGGTTCGGTTACTAGTGCTTCTGGTTAAGGGTACAAAATAGAGACACGAGAAGAAATGGACGAGACAGGAGCTGTTTAATCAATTTACCAGCAGACCACTTCACGTCCTCCTATCCGCAAGACACGATGATATCAAACTTACACCACATTTTACATATGATCATTCACCTTCCTTTCTTTTCACATCCTCGCATCCAATCAATCTCATTACGCCCTCTCACGTGCCATTTTTGCTTTGCACGTGTCCCGTGCCTCTTGCCTTGTGCTGAAATTTAAAATTGGGTGGCGCTGAGACTCGAATCCGGGACCTTTTGGCACCAACGCTCTGATACCATGTAAAGAATCATCTCAACTAAAAGCTTAACCTGATAGTTGAAGGCCCAATAATAGTTTAATACTCCAACAAAACAATCGAAATATACTGACACTCATATTAAAACTGAACAAATGAATACATGAACACGCTCATAAGAATGATCAGACTAATGTTACGTGGGGAAAGGCGTCAAGATCCCAAGTCCATTGGTTCTCAAATCGTTAGGACTTATCACCTTCATACTACTTTTGGTATAAGATAAATCTCAAAATATAAGAGCTATAGAAAGTCTAGATGTGCGAGTTATATTAAGATTTTGAGTGATTCATATTTATTTACACTACAATGAACATGGCGTTTTTGCGACGTCATTCGGGTTGCGACGGCTTTCCGAGGTCGTTGCGACGGCCACTAGACGTCGCAGTAGAGCTTACAATCTTTTTTATATCTACACACAGAAGACCCCACCACGCAGGAACTTGATTTAAATTGTATATTAGAGTAGTATTTAATCAAGACGTCGTGTCTTGTGCCGTGGGGTCGCGAACGGCGAAGAAGGACCGGTTCTTGACGACGATATCGTACATGTGAAGGAGCTTAAAGTCGGAGAAACTCCTCGGAAGCGAAATGAGGTGGGCACTGTCGTCGGACCTGTGAAACTGAAGCAGCTCCGGCCGGCTCGACGGGCTGTCATAGCGAGTCCAGCCGAGTTCGTTGAGTCGCTGCTCGAGTTCATCGTAGGAGCGAATCACCTGGTTGGCTGGGAGGTACACCAGGACGCGGGGACGAGCACCGGGTGCGGTGGCGGTTCCGGCGCCGCCGCCGGGAGGGCCTTTTTGCTCGAACGACTCTCTGGTGGGATTGGTGATCAAGCGAGCCACGCCATTTTTTTCAAATATCCACACACCAGACATTTATTTATTTATTTATTTAAACTCACTTTTATATTGTGCGAAATGCAGAATATTTATAGGTGGACTCGTCAACGGTTAAATAGTAAAATAGCAAGATGACCATACATACAGTAAATCATGTGTGGCCTTTTAAATTTGATGATTTTAATCCATCACTCAAAAATGATTTGCTTAGGAAAGAAGATAAATTTAAATAAAATTTAAGAATTGGATTCTGCCGCTTGATTATTGGATCAATCAATCACATGGAGATGATCTACTATCTAATTTGATTAGTTTAGTGAAATTATTTTGTTATTGTAAATTAATAGAACAAAACCATGTACCAAATTAAGTATGCTAGATGAAAACATGCATAAACATCACTTCTTATCAAATCTAGACAACAACAAAACTAACACAGTTTTATTCAATCACTAAACAATAATTTGCTTTTGGAAAGGAAATAATTTTGAAATAAGTGCGAATTGGGTTCTGCCGCTCGATTATTGAAATTTATCAATCAAATAGAAGTGATCGATTTTTCAAATTTTATTGATTTAATCAAACTATTTTGTTATGTTGTATGTGACATTCAGTTGCTTATAAATGAAAACTATAAAGAAAAGAAAATGCACAAGATCATTTGGATATGATAACGTTACAGTTTTCAAGAGCTACAAAATTATTGCATGAACAAGAGAAGCAAATTGAGTGAAGACAAGTTGATGCGGGTACAGAACGAGCCTTGGAAGAGGAACACAAATTTGGCAATTGCAGAATTTAATAACTGGTTGCGTTAGTATTTTGAACTATGTTTAATGCTTTTTTTATTCTCTTAATTAGTATAAGATTTAATAGTTTTTTTTTGGCAAATATGCCCATTTTAGTCTTTTAACCATATTTTGGTTAAGACTATATATACTGTAAGCCTTAGGGCAACGAGACAGACTTGATTTTTATTAAACCCTTGAGATAGCTTTATCTCTTTTCTCCGAATTCGGCAGTCACTTTGATTCAACGAATTTGATGTCTATTTTCCTGGTAATCACTTGATTCAACAGGGTTATAGAGAATTAGTTCCTGAAAATTGTGCGCAATTCAACAAGTTTTAATAGTTATCGGTAATTTTACGAGTCTTCCGCTACGTCACAAGTTCAAATAGAAATTGAAAGATGGAACATCAATATAACAAGGAAAATATACTATTTTTGTTTGTTTGTGTATATTTTCAAAGAAAAAAAATGTCTTGTGTTTTTAGAGAAATATTCTTACATTGCATCTTGTCATTTGTTAAAGCAATGCGGAAATTATGGAGTAAAGGCAGAGAAATGAAAATTTGTCGAAGTTATTAGAGGATCAAGAGGTTTGTTCATCACTCTCATCTTCTATATATATGATTGGTAAAATCTTGGATGTGTTCTAATTTTGATTGATCTTATCATTCCTAATTGGCCTATTATGTATTGCAAGAACACCGTAAAAACACTTCAAGAAGTTTTGAAAGGTAATGAAGAAGAGTCGGAAGATGTTGGAAGCACTTATTCACACTCTCGTTATGAAAGAGCGGGAATGAAATGATGAACTGAAGGAAGGCCGCAAGTTTCTAATACATGTAAGCATGTCGGAAAATGAACTATTCAAATTTTACGAACAATACGTTTCCTCTTGACTGACATGTAATATAGAAATGTGAGTTCATACTATTACACTCTTCAAATTAAACCAATGTGAGTGAATGTATAATAGAAAGTAATATATGATGTGACAACTGTGAGCTATATTATAACACTCTAGGCATTGTTTGAGATTAATTACTTGCTGCACAAGCCACTTGCACATCTATAAGAATTGTCAAATCATACAAATGACAAATTTTCTCAATCTACTTTTGTAATGATTATGGGTGGCAATTTGTGTATGTGTTGAAAGTTTAGTATTTTATTAAATAGGTCAACACGAATCCGTCCGTTTGTTTGTGTCATGTAATTCAACCTGTTTATTAAACGAGTTGAATTACACGACACAAACACGACTTGCTTACAAACGGGTTAACACAACGCGACACGATAGATATGTTTAATAATCGGGTTCGTGTTGACACGGCCAGACCACATAAACGGGTTTAGGTTGACACGATTCAACTCGACACGATTAGCTTATATGCGTCATTGTTGACCCGTTTATCTATTTAAATTACTTTGAAATACGAATTTTTTCCCTTGAAATTACAAGTATTCCCTCAAAAGAGTTTTATAATAAACGGTCAAATGACACGATAAAGATTTGTTCAATTAAACGGGATACACAGGTTCAACACGAACCCGACACGATTATTAAACGGGTTGAAAAATAAGATACGAACATGTTACAATTTACAAACTCGTTTAAGCTGAACTTAATCTCGCTTAACTTCGTGTCACGCTTTATGACCCAAATTGTCAGCCCTAATAATGATGAAGAAGTGCGAAGAGAGATTGTATTCTTTCAAATTTTGTAATTATAGCTTATTAAAATATTAATACATATTCTACAAAATCTTTTACAAAATTTTAGCAAGCAAACAACATTTAGAAGTGTATTAACTGTTTGTTTGGTAACACTTCTACTTGTTTCTTGAAGTGCTTATTGTTTGATAAAAAACAAAAAGAAATTAATATTAATATTTTATTATGTCATCACTCGTCGTTACAAATGTGAGGAAGAGAACAATTCTCTCTCTACTTATACTTACGCAATGAGAAAAAAAATTAGTTTTTTTTTACTTGTCCATCAAGAAAATCTGATATTTTCTAATGATTTATGGTTTGAATGCATCTACAACTTTCAATACAAGCTATCAGATTTTTGACTATAAAATCGCGCAAGAAGATCATCTCAGATTATCAAAAAAAAAAAAAAAAAAGAAGAAGAAGCAGATCATCTCTATTGTTTTTCCTCAGTAGCAAATACAAGGAGGTGCGTGTAATTAAGAACCATCTCGATCTGTTTGGCTACCGAGAAAAGGTTTGGTTGATTTGCACTACAAAGCATCAATGCTATTCAACACTCTCCAAATTTGTTCTCGATCTTGCACTTTTTGATCTTACCAAACTTACTGGCTAATTGTGAAATATTTTGGACTGTAAACTTTCTATTCTTATTATATTTACTGGTTTCATTTGTTTCAGAGTTGAAATGGCTGACGATATTGTTGCGAAAATAAATGAAGGTGATTTAATGATTTTTTTTGTTGTTTATATTTACAATTTTATGATCTGTAGACTAATTTGTTACGTAACATGATTCTGTTTTCCTAGAAATGAAAAAGATGACAAAGAATACGAAAGATCATCTGGATAAAATTTCCTCAGAGCTTTCTCGGGCTACCAATTCGTTGGATGCACAAAAGAAACAACTTGACCGAAGCCAGATTGTAATTGAGAGAGGAAATTTCCAGCAGAACAAGGAGTTGGTATTGTCTTTATTTATTTGTTTGTTTGTGTTAAGTTTTAATATTGGATTGCACACAATGACTTCAACGTTTTTCTGATCACATGTCAGTCTCACATTTTTTTCTTATTATCGGTGAGCTCGACACGTGCTTAGAGTTGTTTTTGTACGTAAAGATAGTTACATTGCATTTTGTTCTTTTTTCGAACAATGTGGCAATCCCGGATATCAGAGGCAAGCAAATGAAAAGTTAAAGGAGCAAGAGGTTTGTTTTTCGCTCTCTTTCTTCTTTCTGATTCGTAAATTCTTTGGATAGTTTCGAATTAATTTGATGATCTTATCATTCCTAAATTTCCCATCACTTGATATATTTAAGGACATCATAAAAGGCCTTCAAGAAGCTATTGAAGGGAAAGAAGAAGAGTTGGAAGGTGCTGAAGCACTTAATAGAACACTCGTTAAAAAAGAGAGGGAATGTAATGATGAACTTCAAAATGCTCGAAAGTTGCTCGGTCAAGTAAAATTTCCATGTTTTATGTAATGCTCTATAGTTTTATGGAATTATATGTATGTTTTTAATGTGTACATTGCTTGGTAGGGTTTGAAAGATAACAAGCAACTTTCAATTTCCGTAAAGAGAATGGGGGAGCTGCCCTCAAAGCCTTTTGTTAATGCTGCCAAAAGAAAATTTGGAAAACGAATATCTAACGATAATGCTGCTATGAAAGCAATAGCAACTTAGGGATCCGAATTGGTATCCTTTTGAAATCGGCGGAGAAACGAAGGTATACATGCCCTGCAATTCACAATTACACGATTCAGCTGAATTGATCCTTTACTATGCTTTGCAGGAAATATTTAACGAAAATGATGAGAAATTGTTGAAGTTGAGGTTGAAATATGGAAAAGAAGTTGTTGATGCAGCCGAGTGGAAGGTACATTGTATCAGAGTTATGGCACGATGATGAAAACAGGAAGGCCGAGTTAAAAGAGGTAGTAGTGGCGCAGATGCTGGAGCAACTTCACCCGCGACACAAGAGAAACAAAAGGGTACATACCTTGTAGTTGTATGGGAGCACAAATGAAGTGTTGATGATGCAGAATTAATCTTCGGGTTGGTTTTGTGCAGGTACGTGACAATGGTTATTTTGACGCTGCAAGTCCTAGTCCGTCCCAGCCCGAGCAGGGAAAGCATTGTTGAAAAAGCACAGTTGGATACTTGGAAATGGCATTTTGAAAGACAAACTAGTTTGTGGTATTTATGTTTGTCACAACTTTTGTAACTTCTTGACTGCATTTTGAATTTTCTTCCTTGAACTTGAACTCCAGAAAAATTACACATACATACCACCAACTTAAAACATTTTAACCCTGGATGCCTTAAACTATGTCAAACATCTTTTCATCCAAAATTTCATCCATTTCTCCATCCAATGTGGTCAAATGACCAAAAGACCCTTAACCTAAATAAAATAATTGTAGCCAAACAGACCCTTATGGATTTCAAATATAAAAAAAAAACATGAATCATCCGTGAGCCTAGACGCCGGCATCTGCAACG
>JAYMTH010003413.1:0-10947 GCA_036897465.1 Pelargonium australe | reverse complement strand
CTAGGGTCTCGAAGAGAGAGAAGCTCTCTTCGAAAGAGAAGAAACAATGGTAATTCAACAAATACTTAGTAATGGATTCCAAAGTTTGATACCATAGTAGATAGAGTAGCAGACATGAACTTTAATGACCTCTATTTTTTTTTTATGTATTAACGGATAGGCAAATATATTTGATATTCTTCTACTAAATTACACAATGTTAACTTTAACGCAGTTGTTGTTATAAAGTTGCAACTGCATTGTTTCTATTTCAAGAGTCTGTATTAAAAATGATATTCGTATGTTGTAAAAATACTTAAAATTAAAAATAAGATAACATTAATTGTTCCCATTCCAACTTTTTCCCATTGCATGTACATGAGTCTCATCAGTCTATAAACAAATTGAAAACCGAAATTCAGCAATATTTGGATTGATTTCATTATTTATTATTTCGTTCCAAACCTAAACACAATGAATTAAATTTATTTGTTAATTATTATGACAAATTGTAATTATTTTTATATGCAATTTTATTTATATATATTATTAATACTCGGTACATATTACTAGTATAGGTCCAATCTTTATTTTTGGAAAAAGAAAAAAGTTATTTTCGGTCTTCAACCAGTCCAGTTCTAAATGATTGGGGAGTAGGGGAACTTGGATTATTTTATCCATCAAATGATAGATATAAACCACATAATGGAGTTCAAAATCCAATCGATCGTTAACATCAGAAGTTAGATAAGACATCATAATGAATTCGAAATCTAACCCACCTCTACATCCATGCAATCAAACACATCCCATAGGTTCATTTCATTTTTCTACGCAGTGATATTATATCCCAATTAAGTGCCGGTATATTATACATATTAAATCAAGAGACTTACAGAAAGAAGATCATGGCCAGTTGGATCAAGATTGGGAACAATAGTTGCCAAATCCTGCAAAATAAATGATATCCTTCATTCCAAGTGTTTGACCGAAGAGGTTTATCCAAGGTATGTCATATTATAGTAATGGTCATTACCTTAGAAGGCCACTTGGGAAAGGCGGATTTAAAATCAGGCAATGAAGTAACTCCAGGCCATGTATCCTCATTTGGAGTACCTAAGATTCTTCATATTTTATAAGAATACAACAGAGAAATTATGTGAGCACATAAGACTATGACATAAACCTTCTGAAACAAGCAACTAATTCTTGAACAATATGTTTGATGAAATTATTTAATATGGATTCATGAATCCTGACCATTGCATTAAACTTAAAACACCTCTATGAATTCATATTCAAACTTCTCTACAGAATTATCGCACCATCAACGGAGCCATGAATGGAAAGGTAAATTCTGAGAAATAGCTTAAGTAACGAATTTGAGGTTTGCACTGTCAGATTGCCAGGACATAAATCAAAGCTCTTTGCCCATCCAGGAAAAAAGTTAACAGTTATTCTTGTGTAATATGTTAGAATTTAATAATATTGTTGCACCAAAGTATCCTTCAGTTTTATCATAACTAAATATTAAGTTCTGGTCTTACCATTTAATTGACATATTGGCCTTCCTTGCATGTTAATAATAAGGTTACTTTTTTCTTATATAGCTAAAAGCACTTAAAAGAAAACTTCAGAGCAGAGTAGGGAATATCAACAACTTCCAGACCAATGAAGAATACCAAATTTGACAGGAGGGCTATAAAACCTGAAAATTTTGAATAACTCATCAATCTCGGAGTCCCCAGGAAATAATGCCCGCTGATTCACCATCTCAGCAAATATACATCCCACAGACCACACATCAACAGGAGTGGAGTAATGTCGGGATCCAAGCAATATTTCAGGAGCTCTGTACCACAGAGTTACCACCTAAGGCGAACCATAAATGATTGTGAAACCCAAGTAAAGCAACGGATAGATTGAAATGTCAAACATGCTGCTAACTGTGCTTGTCACTTGTCAGTTCTAAGCACAAAGATAGAAATAACATCATGTAACACAATACTAATGCTCAAAAGTGTTTTCATTAGTTTTCCCAAAAGATATTTATTTCCATGAAGAACTAACATATGCACTTGACAAACCTAGAACAATCATTGGAAAGGATTGATATGAAATATGGTTTATACCTTTAAGGTGATTATGTTGAGCATCTAGACATTAAACAGTATTTCTAAATCCATCATTTTGCTTTGTTATTTGCAGACAACACAGTACCAACTTAAGCATTTAGAAACTTGACAATAATTTGTGATTAAAGAAACAACCTCAGATGCCAAAATACAATATTGGCATTGTGTTAATGGCAAACAGGCACAATATAATGCACAATGATAACTATATAGCTATCTAATTTTTATATACAAAATGTGCATTAAACAATAGAAATTAATGTTTATGTGAAAACCTAATAAATGCACAGCCCTCTTTTTCTCAATAAAGATTATGACAGTTACCTCTGTGTGAAAAGAACATAAAATTGGTTTTACCAATCACATATTGATTCCTTAAGTACACAAGTAAGCCTAATAGATGAGATTGCAGTGAATCTGAACTAGAATTGAGAAATATTAGAAACACAGAAATGTCAGAAAAAAGAGTTAGTACATATTGGTACCTCATGGGTAAAGGTCCTAACAGGAATACCAAATGCTCTGGCAAGTCCAAAATCTGCAAGCTTTAGTGCATTGGTACGCCGATCTATAAGCAAATTCTGTGGTTTCAAGTCTCGATGAAGAACTCTATGAGAATGACAATATGCAATGCCACGGAGAATTTGATAAAGGAATGTCTGCAAGATAACAAGACGAATACTTAATAGTGAGTAGCACATCAGAAACCAAGTATATCAAATATTTGTTAATGGACAAACCAAATGAAATGAGATACTCCATAAAACACAAATAAAACTGTTTCTTTAGAGGACATTGTCACTGCCACAAGATTGAAGATTGGAACCAGCAACCTTATACTTATCCTATGAAGTCTCTGTCACTTCTCCAACATCATTCGCAACTAAACTGGTGTAAGGTCTACCAGATATAAAAGAGGATAAACAGAAGCATTCTAATGAAATATCATGGGCCGAGGGTTGCGTTTCAGGTCATTGGGTAAGTGGTATTTATGCATATGGTAGGGGCCACATTTCTTGTTCTGGCTTCCACCAGATACGAGCATACTATGATATAATATAAGATTCCATTTCATTTCTTAAAGAACACTACTAAATCCCCTACAGGCCTACACCATCCCTATAGATATAATAAGTGCATTCATTATATATTGCCCACAGTCTATAAATAACCTAATAGTCTATAAGTAGTTACACCCAAAGCTACTTATACCCAATACTGTAAAAGTAAGTCATCAGCACTGAGGGAAGTTACACCCAAAGCTAATAGTCTATAAGTAGTTTTTATTAAGCAAAGTGAACGGACCTTCAAAGGTAAGAAAAATCTCACTCACTTTTATCAGACGCGGATCTTTTGCGAACTCTGGAGTGGAATCCATGTGCTTCTTCAAATCCAAGTCTAGATACTCAAAAACGAGATATAAACGCTTCTCACTATGCACAACATCCTGTAACCTGAGTCATCCAAATATCAAATTAATGATAAATGCAAGATAGAAAAAGGTAGTAGAAGATAAAAGAGTAATAAAAAATTTAGATGCTGAGATGGTTCATAATAGAGAAAAGTTTATTCAGCACAAATACATATATATTTACTTTCTTCATTGGGTTGGTTTTATCCGCACATATGACAATGAGCATTAGATACAATACAGGGTACTTCATTATGTCGGGTAGCCAACTTGGACATTATTCAAGTCAGTCAATCCATCTCCATTATAAAAGTGGATGTTCCTGCTCCTGTTAACATCCGGACGAACATTGGGAAAATAATTATAGGGTTACTAGTACTCTTATGTTAATCTATGAAATTATCATTAGAAAAAAGGGCAGCCCAATGCTTGAAGGCTCCCACAATTTGGGGGTCTAGTTTGGGTCATTTATTCTTTAAAATAGATTTAAGAAACCTCTTAACTACTTTCTTTCGAAACAACAGATGCTAGCAGCAGTAGTACTACTAAAACTCTACACAGACCAGGAGTGTGACCTCAAAAGTTGCTGAACCAATCTTTATTTATGAGAATGTACAATATGAATGTATTATTATTCAAAAGTTTGCAACTTGTTTAATTTACATTTGAGAATGAACAATAAGGAACCAATTCCGGTTGTTTACCAATTTCAGTGCCCACAACTGATTATTTAGGAGAGGAAGACGATCAGTTTGTGCAGTCAAAGTAGGGTTCATGGCAAAGATGTTAGCAAGAGTGTAAAGTTTGCAAATATCAAAAGAAACACAACAACTATCAGTCAGCTAATATAGAAGCATTTATTGGTCAACTGGGAGAGAAAGAGAGATACAAACAGTCACATTTTGAAAACTTGAGTACCATTGTCGGTTATGAAAGAAGAGGCCAATACCCTAAAAACAAAGAAGTTTAACATGGACTTGGTGAATAAAACTAGGTAACTGCCATAGGTTTAGACTTACACGACCTTCCAACAAGCAAATGCATGAAATAAAAGTGCTCTATAAAATCCACAAGTGACATCATTAATCATAAAACAGTCTGTAAAATGTCGTAGCATTGCACAGAGAAATTTAAAAATGGAACTGATGACACATGTTTAAACTTCATTCATCTCCAATTCGTAACCTTCTTTTCTCCATAAATGATGCGTATAAATATGAGACATTAATCAATTTGTATTTTTATTTGGATTTTAGATAATAATAATACAAAAATCACCTTAAGGTGACTGAACAAACAGTCCAATTGACTACCTAAAAGCATGCATATATCCAGGGGCGGAGACTTAGACCTATTAGTCTTCCATTCAGAATTAACAAATCACAACTAGTCATTACAGTGTTTTCAAAATGATGATACTGTTGCATCAATTCTATCTTCCCAGAAGGACTAATTCACAGTTACTTTCTACTCTATATGATAAACAGAATTAATTGAGTTTGTCTGCAAGATATTATCAGTCATTCCTTCATACTAGCAAGAAATTAATCAAATACATGATTATGATTTATACCTAACAATATTGCCGTGCTGCATTTCTTTCAAGAGAGAAATCTCCCTAATTGCCGTACTTGGTACTCCCTCGTCCTCCTGCTCCAATCGAATCTTCTTCAGAGCTATAGTCTCGTTGGTGACCCGGTCCCTAGCCTTGTAAACAACTCCATAAGTACCTTCACCAATCTTCTCAACTTTCTCATACTGCTCCACATCACAGCCAGCAACACGAAATCAACAAGTTGAAAGCCACTAATACAACAAAACTAAATTTACAAAAACATTAAAACGATATTGCAGATTCTTCACCAACCTGATCCATCCAGCCAAAGTGAAGAAACAGCTCCCACGAAACTCTTCTCTGCACAAAGTAATTTACTAATTCAGTCAACACACTTCTCCGATTCATGACATTTCCACATCAAATGTCAAAGAAATGCAGAATGCGGTGCATTCGGGTATCATAAAAAAAACAAACGGATTAGATCTATGCGACTGCGCAGAAATGGCTATGGTAGATGTAAACATCATCGGTACATTACAAGAATTGTGAGAAGCAAAAAGGCATGGTGAATTTGAAGAAAGAAAGTAGGGCGAGAGAGTGAAATACCTGATCGGAGATAGGATTGGAGAAGACGAGAGCGAGCTCGGCCACAGAAGACGAACCCTAGTAGAGTTGGTTAGGTAGTGGAATTAGAAACTACATCATATTCATAAAACTGCACTCACTGATTGACTGGATGACCCAACTTTGACTTTATTTGTTATCTAACACGCCACCAAATCATTTTCTCTACGTTAGACGGGTGTGCATCGGTCCAGAACCGGACCGGACTGGAAATTAGAAATAAATGGGACCGAACCGTACCGGTCCTTAGAGCAGATCGATTCGAAACCGACCGATTTTGACATGTTCTCCTCAAATGATATAAAATTCTAAACCGACATTTATTTGATTCAAATGAGGTGCTTGAGAACTACAAGTATTTGGATTTGGATTTGAGTAAAATCCAACAACATTCAAAACATGCATACAATATTAGATTTCAAACGACAGTTTTTACCTTGTTATTTGAAATTTTGTGATTTCTCAAACATTATATTTGTATTTGAAATACATTATTTCAAATCTAGAATTTCGAATGATGATCTTCAAATCAAATACATGTTCTCAAACGCAACCTTAAAAAAATTGAAATTTCATACCATTCACACATTGTAGTACTGTACTGTGTACACTGTCTCACTTTCTAATTTCCATTAACAATCACAGTTTCACAAAAGCAGCATTATCATTATATAACAGTTAACATAGGAATTTTAATTGAAGCCCTTAAAACCTCTACATCCAGAAACCAGATTTGCTTACCACGTCCTTAAATCCAACGAGGAGGTTGAGGCCGAGACCGAAACAGAGTGGCCTTCGGTTGCTGCTTAACGGTGGTTGACTGGTTGGTGTGGCTAAGAATTAGTTGGAGCTCTAGTCGAGATCCACATCAACTAGAGGGTGAGATAAAATTTTGTCACGTCAGCGTATTTGCGACACGCCAACAGTTTACAGTACATGAGTACATCACTTAACAATCTAACAATGGTTACCAAATTGGACTGAAAATAAAAGTTTAGGTACCACATATGGTAGAATAAAAGTTACCAAATTGGATTTTCACCCGAAGTTTGTCTACTAAATTTACCTCTAACCCTTTAGTAATTATAAAATGGTTAAATGTTTTTAAACTCCTTGAACTTGTTTTTATTTAAGAGTTGATCCCTATTTAGAGTTTTCACTCTTTTTCAACCCTGGACTTACTATTTTTTTATAATTGGGTCCTACAGACCTGCTACAACCAGTTTTGACCGACACCTCAGATAGATCATCCATGTCACCATTGCCACGTATGCATGCCACATCAGCCAAGCATGACACGTCATCCATCCACCTTAAGCAATTATAAATAATTTTAACTCTTAATTTCTAACTTGATAAACTCCCATGACTGTTACCTAATATCCATCTTCTACACCACATCTTACCACCAATAACATTTTGAAACATTTGATATCCACTGATTTCTTTCTCTCATCGTAGCCATCTTCGTCTCAGATTTGATACAAACCCAAGATTATTCTCGAATCCTCTACTATAACTACTCCAAAATCCACTCTCGACAAACCACACTCCTCAAATCCAAACAAAATAGAGTTCTCACCATAGCTAACATTGAAGTTAATTTGTTCTTCCAAACAGTAAAAATTAACAAATCTAGCAACCTTATCACCAACACTAATATGCAGATCCAACGTGAACAACCTAGCAAGATATGATGATTACAAATCAATCAAGCAAGTGGATGTACATATACAGTAGAAGGAAACAACTGAAAAATTAAATAATGTAAATTGAAGAAACAATTGAGCTCCAAGGAGGCAAAATCAGGAATGAAACATCCATTGGTTGTTGTAACAGATACGATGGTTCGGCGATGAGGAGTGAACGAGGTTTTGATATATAAGGAACGTGATGAGGGAGTGAAAAAATTTAGGGGTTCGATGGATGGGCACAAAGGTTTGGAGCGACAGCTTCCTGTGGTAGGGAGCGAAGATCGTAGAGGAAATCGAGAGCATATCTATGGCATTAAGTCAAGACACTGTTACCGAACAAGTTAACCTGCAACTACGTTTTTTGTTTTGTTTTGGGTAAAATTGATGGGTAAGGAGTTGGATGAGAGAGACGATGGTGAAGGACGCATTGGAGTCGACATTGTTCAACATCGAAGAAGAAAATGAAGGAACTGCAATGGCATCCATGGACATGGAGGTTGTGCTGCATTTTAACTTTTTTTAGTTACAGACCTTCAAAACGACAATGTTTTGAAGAGTTTAAAACAAAAATAAAAAATAAAAAATAGAATGCACCGTTTTACTTCAAACTCTTCCAGATCTGATGTGGCAATGATGGGTGACGTGGCATCGATGACGTGGCATAAAACTCTTAGTTATCAGTTAAAACTGGTTGCAACAGGTCAGCAGGACTAAATTATAAAAAATAGGAAGTCCAGGGTTGAAAAAGAGTGAAAACCCTAAATAGGAGTCAACTTTCAAATAAAAACAAGTTCAGGGTCTAGAAACATTTAACCCTTTCTTGTTCCAAATTTTATTTATTTATTTTCCTTCAACGCTGATTATTATCCAAATTCCCTGCCGGAGGCCGGCTTCTGATCGGCGATGAGGCCTACACTACCTGCTGAGATTGGTCGGCAGTGGCAGCGGTAGAGCTGAGCATGTGAGCGTTGAGTGGGATCGAAGCCGGTGGTTTTGGTGATTCGCCGGTAGATGTTCTCACTTCTCAGCGAGGATGGAATCAGTTGATCCGGAAACAAAGAAGAAGAAGACGAAGGGTGCTTGATGAAGTCGAAGAACGAGTCTGCCACTAGTGTGATGTATACGAATTAGGAGATCGATCAATTGGAGAAACTAAAAAATGAAAATTGATCGCAAATGATGTTGACGAAAAAGAGTGTTTGTGAGGGTATCAATGTTTCTGTGTGTATATATATATTGGAGAAGCAGAGGAGGAGAATGGCTAAAAATGAAATTGGGTCTGTAATGGCCACTTTCTCTCTCTAAAAATGGCGACCAACTCTTCTGCCATTGAAGCTCTGCATCAACTTTTATCATCAGTTGCTCAAAATTCAGCAGTTTCGTCTTCGTCGTCTTCGTTTTTCAACACCAACGCCGTCATCGCTCTCACCGTCTTCTTTACTCTGCTATGCGCTCGCATCATAATCGGCCACCTCCTCGAGGAGAATGGGTGGGCCAACGAGTCCTCCACTGCGATTCTTTTGGTATGTTGTATATGATTTTATTTTTTATTTTTTTCTTTTGGGATTTTGGAATTTGGATCTGAATTTGGGGTTTTTTGGATCTCAGGGTTTGGTTTCTGGAGTGGTGGTGTTTCTGGTGAGTAAGGGATCGAGTTTGCATATTTTGATGAGTTCGCATATTTTGATGTTCAATGAGGACTTGTTCTTCATGTATTTGCTTCCTCCGATTATATTCAGTGCTGGGTATGTTTGTGTTGTTTATGTTTTTACTGTTTTGGGAATTTTGTTTGAAATGTTTTGGTTTTGGATTTGGATTGTGGGTTGATGCATTTTTCAAGTTTTGATTATAATTGTGATTGTAATTTCCAATTCAAGGCCACTTTAGATTGTGTGGAGTTAGTGAATTTATGGTGAAACAAACTCGCATATTTTTTTTTTATATAGTTTACAAATAAACTCTACACTCACACATATAATTCACACACACATACTATTACTATCCATTCCCATACCACGCCCGAGAGGGGTCTCGAACACGAGTTCTCAAAGTTTGTCCCAAACCTTGCTACCACTTGGTCAAGTGGGCGGTGGTCAAACTTGCATATTGCATTTGCAGAGATATGAGACACGTAAGTGGCAAGTGATTCCCACTTAACCGCCTCACCAATCTCAACAGGTAGTGGAGGCCGCCTCGCCAATCGGCCAACTTTCGGTTAAACGGCGTCAAAGGAAATTAATTAAATAAAATTTGGAACAAAAAAAAATTAAAAATCTCAGCAAATGAAACGCAACGTTTCGCTAGTGATTGAGGAATGGAGCAGTGACGTGGCAACTATCAAGTGATGTGGCAGCTGACATGGAGGAAATATGTGACATGTCGGTCATCAACTTGCTAAATAAGAAAAATTAAAACTTTAAGGACCTAAACCACATGGTTTTAAGTCCAATGGCTAAATCTAAAAAAAATATGTACAGGAGAGACAAAACTAATTAACTTTTTTTATTTATAGAATTATTAGTAATTTGCTCGCAATACTGGGCTAAAATTAGTGATGTTGATTTTGCTCTCAGACCTTCTCATTGCCTCTCTTTATCACAAAGCAATTAGCATCAGCTCTCAATGCAAAACTTTCTCAAGGATACCTAGTGATAGAAAAGTTGGTTTTTATTGCATATTTTCTGTGTTATTATAAAATTAAGAGATACAAATTAACTTATTAGAAATGAGTTATTATCATATATTTTATCTTTTTTGGCCTCAAATGAAGTCTGGTAATTATCATATTGACCCCATTTCTCTCTGCGAATATTTGCTACTTTAGTACTGATATTTCTAACATAGTTAGCTTCTGGTCATTATTATCAATTAGAAATTGGCAAGTGTTTATGGAGTGTCACTAAAATCTTCTACATTCGAAGTTGTAAAGATGGGCTTTTTCTACAAGATAAGGTTTGTCAATGGCAATCTTGAATCGAATTATTTGCTTCACGACGTAGAAGACAGAAATGAAATTTCAACACATGCATGTTTTGACTTTTGAGAAAATCAGAACAATTTCATTGAAAAATATACACAACCATCACTGCAACAACACAAGAAAGCAATAAGAAGAAGCAAGAAGAGCCAACTTCCAACAAACATGAAGTAGTACGATTGTACTTAACTACAGTCCTAGGTTGTTGTCCTATGTTTCCTTCAAAACAGTTGACTGTGTCCTCAGCTCATCCATCAGCTTCTCCAGTCTAGAATACGACGACCCACCTTTCTCCACCGCCCTATGCGCCATCTTCCCCAGCTCTTTTGCTCTGTTTCTCATCTCCTCCGCCCTCTCCCCCACCATCACCGCCTTCACCGCCCTCTCCACCGCCTCGCTCTTCACAAAATCCATCGCCAATATCCCCCACTGCTGCACTCCAACTCCCACCCCAATCCTCAGCACCTCCGTGATCAGCTTCTCGTTGTAGAACTGGTCCGCCAACACCGGCCACGTCACCATCGGCAACCCCGCCGTCACTCCCTCCAGTGTCGAGTTCCACCCGCAGT
>JAYMTH010003412.1:0-10948 GCA_036897465.1 Pelargonium australe | reverse complement strand
AAGCAGCAGCTTGTGGTTTCTGTGGACATACACATCAATCTTTAGTGATCATGGTGGACTGTAACAATGATGGAACCGATAAAGTTCCATCTTCTTCATTGACATCATCTATTTCATGTTTAAGCGATGAATTATTGATAGAAATCTTTTGCAGACTCGGTTCTTCCAAGTATGTTATTCGGTGCAAGTGTGTCTCCAAACAATGGTTCTTTATCCTCAATACTTATTCTTATTCTTATATATATTTTCTACGTCGTTGGCGAGAGATCCATCAAAAAGCCATCGGGGAACTAGAGGAGCTCCCAATTGTCCAATTAACTCAATATCGAAGCGGAATCAATAGGACTCTCCATGCTGATTATCCTTCCTCCTTTAATAAGGGATCGCCGGTTGATTCAGGTTATGTTGTCGCGACATTTAGAGATTTAGTCTTATGTTGTCCTACCAAGGCTGAACATAGTGTTTACTACATCTGCAATCTCTTCACCAACAAATGGGCTGTCCTCCCACCGCCCCCTCGCTCCACGGGGTATGCTTGTATTAAAGTTGGTCTTCTTGTCTCCGATGATGATAGTTATGGCTATGATCTCAAATTCAAAGTGGTGCGTATTTCTTCTCACTATGGCTCGATAATAAAGGTGCACATATACTCATATGAAGGTAGTAGTGGCGAGTGGAGAGAGATAGATATGAGTGGACCTGAAGAACGTTGCTTTGCTATCAAACCCGTATCTTATAATGGAACGTTGTTTTGTTTGAGAGATTCATTGGAAGGCGGAGAAGTTATCGGATTCAAATTACATGATCTTGCCAATGTCAATTATGTTCGTCTTTCGCTCCCTTCCGGTTTCCAATATGTATGTTGGAGCTCGCTCATGGGAGAGTGCGGGGGTTGCTTGCGAATAGCTCAAATACATCGTTCTTTTATGACAATTTGGGAACTTAATAGCCATAACAATGATTGGGAGTTGTTGGTGAACAAGTTAAAAGTAAGTGGAAGTTTTGAGTTTCTAAATGTTTCCAAAGCTAAAATATATTTTGGGAATGGTTCCATTCTGGCTTTTCACCCACATAATAGAGATCTCTTGTATTTAGTTTTCGACCAAAAGACATCATGGACTTCGAGTTCAAGGAAGTCTTATATATGTTTGTGCAATTTAAGGATAAAAACAGTTGAAGTGATCAGAGAGGTTTCAGCTTCAGCAATACAATGTGAAATGTTTCTACTTGATTTGCCATCTTGGCCTACATCAATTCCTCTTCTTCCCCGCGGGTTCGTGGATCTTGACGAATCAAACGATCAATTGTCTAGACTTGGCCTATAAGGTTTGGCATTTCGAATCTTCATTCTCCAACTTCAGAAGTTTATAGTGTTAGCTAGAGATGTTTGAGATATATATTATACTATCTGAAAACTATGTCCTAATTATATTATTTGTAGTATTTTCTACTTTAATGTGAAATTCATTATGGTATTTTCCTGCATTTCTTATTCTAGTCTAGACATCAATCCTTTTATACAATATATACCAGTCTTATCTTGTTCTTTTTATGATTCTTTTTCCTGTATTTTGCTTCGAAATTTGTGTTTCTAGACTATCTCAACAATGGCTATAGCGCGCTTAGTTTATTTTCGATTTCTTAGGAGAACGGTGACCCAGGAGATTTCAGTAATTGAATGTGAAATATTTCATCTTGAGCTGAATTCTTAGCCTATATACATCACTTCCTCTTAATTCATGGCACAAACAATGGATACATGCATGTTTTTATGTTTTGTATATATTGATTTACCTTTAGTTGCACCGGTTTACATTTAGTTGCATTTTAAAACTGCAACAATATGGTCAAGTTTATTTTTTTTGCACAAATTGATAACAATACACATAATAATGAATCAATTTTATCATTAGTTAGATAATAAATTCACCTTCTATAACAGAAAATATTGAAGTTATTTTTCAAAGCAAATTAATTGTATTGGTTTCTTGGGGTAGCTAAAAATGTAGTACGTAATATATAAGATTTTATAGAGCAATATCAAAAGTGAAACAGAGGTTAGCAAAACAAAGAAAATGTGGATAAATGAAAGGGAAGGTCAGCTCCATAAATACTAAAAGTTAGTGATTCTGAATCTCAATAAATAAAAAATCACTAACAAAAGAACGCTTGTTGCTGAATTTGATATATATACAGGGCCGTCTCAAAGATTTTAAGGGCCCTGTGACAAAATTTATAATTGGGCCCCAAAATATTTAAATCGTGAAAAACTAAAAATAGTATAAAATGATTGATTAAACACAAAGGTTGGAGTTTTGCGAATGCCCGTTTAGTTTTTCAGTTGCATTTAGGAATTGAATTAATATTACTTTTATTGCAGTTTCTAAACGCAGATAATAACTGCAGTTAAAAGTCCAAATTATCACACTGTTGCAGTTTATAACCGCAGTTAAAATATACTATTATTGCAGTTTCTAACCGTAGATAATAACTGCAGCTAAAAACACATACGACGTTATGAGGGACCCTCACTTTGTTGGGGCCTGTGCGATCGCCCAATTTGCACCCCCGAAGATCCGGCCCTGTATATATATATATATATATAGGTATATAGGTATAGGACATATTCTTTGATTTCGAGGACGTTTTACGTATGTTTGTGCAATTTAAGGATAAAAATAACTAAAGTGATCCTAGATCGTAATGTGAAATGTTACTACTTGAGTTGTCTTCTTGGCCTACATCAATTCCTCTTCTTCCACCCTGGTTCTCTTGAGCTGTAAAGCGACTTAGATAAATCTATCATGACGAATCAAACGATCAACTGTCTGGACTCGGCCTATGAAGTTTGGCATTTCGAATATTCATCCTCCAACTTAATTGAGAAGTTTATAATGTTAGAGAGTTAAAGATACTTTAATTATGGTATAGTGTAAGAGAAGTTTGTATTTTTTCTTATTGAGTTTATTAATAAATTTACCGCCTGCTTATCGAAAAAAAAAAAGTTTATTTCCTAAAAATGTAAGTACATGGGAACCCTAATTTAAATATCGCATTAGTTTATTTCCTAAATACATTAGGGTTCAAACAAATATGACCGACTAATTAATTGTGTATATATTATAAAGCAGCCTGCAGCTTGTGGTTTCTGTGGACATAAACATCTATCTTGATTCTTGACTTCACAAACTAAGAGAAGGAGTGATAGATCGATCATGGTGGAATGTAACAGTGATGGAGCCAATAAAATCCCATCTTCAACATTGGCATCATATATTTCATGTTTGAGCGATGATTTATTAGTAGAAATCTTGTGTCGACTTGGTTCTTCCAAACATGCAGTTCGGTTCAAGTGTATCTCCAAACGCTGGTTCTCTATCCTCAATACTAATTCATCTTCTGATTCATATTTCCTGCGTCGTTGGCGAGAGATTCATCAAAAGGCCAATAGGGAAGGAGAGGAGCTTCCCATTGTTCTCTTAACACAATATGGATATGGAAGCCACATTAATTGGAATCTCGTTGTCGATTATCCTTCCTCGTTTAATAAGGAATTGCATGCTTCAAACCCTTATGTCACAAGAAATTGCTCGTTGATTCAGTTTATGTTGTCGCCATGTTTAGAGATTTAGTCTTGTGTTGTCCTACCAAAACTGATCATAGTGTTTACTACATCTGCAATCTCTTTACCAACAAATGGTGCGTCCTTCCACCGCCCCCTAGCTACACGGGGAGGGCTGCTATCCACGTTTGTCTTTCAGTCTCCGACGATGATAGTTTTGGGTATGATCTCGAATTCAATGTGGTGCGTCTTGTTCATCAACATAACTCGTTAAGGGTGCATATATTCTCATCTGATGATAATCGTGGCGAATGGGAGTGTGCAGGGGATGCTTGCGAATAGCTCATATAGTCGTTTTTTCTGTTTTTTTCTTCGGAATTGACAATTTGGGAGCTGAATAGCCATAACAAGGATTGGGATTTGTTGGTGAACAAGTTAAATGTAAGTGAAAATAATTTTGAGGTTCTTTCCAAAGCTAAAATATGTTTTGGGTATGGTTACATTCTGGCTTTCCATCCACATGATAGAGACCTCTTGTACTTGGTTTTTGATGAAAAGCCATCATGGCCTAGTTCGAGCAAGTCTTATATATGTTTGTGCAATTTAAGGATAAAAACAGTTGAAGTGATTCGAGAGGTTTTAGTTTCAACAATAGACTGTGAAATGTTTCTACTTGATTTATCTTCTTGGCCTACATCAGTTCCTTGTTTTCTACGCTAAGCTACAAATGGATCGGGTCATGACGAATCAAACGTACGTCAACCCTCATCAAAGAGGTTCGAACTCGAGACTTCAAAGGAAATTCAAAACGCCTTAACCGTTTGGTTCAACATGCTTTGGTTGCCTACTATTGTTTATTCTATCATGTTAAACATATATTATTTTGTTATTTATTAAATCTTAATTTTAAAATACAGCCATATGAAATATGTATGTGCCGATCTTACATCAAATTTTGTACAAAATTTAAACAGAATATGAGACAATGACTTTTTAGGTACATGAATTTTGATTATATATACAAATAGGTCACTTACAAACTTTGTACATATTTTCTTCATTCCATTTTATTACCTTACCATGCAACTTTATTTGTTGAACGGTTCTTTATTAATTATTGATCATGTGAATGATATTATTCAAACAAATGTAGTTCAATTTCATTCATAGATTTATAATACTACTAGGAGATATATATTATTCAAATTAGTAAACTTATATATTTTTCAAATCTCTATCACATTGTACTATATTATCCTATTATAGGAATCCTAGTGACAGTGACCTTTTCATCCACAATAATATATATTCTACTGTAACAAAAGTCCGCTAAACCAACTCGCCCAGGAGTTAAAATAACAATAGTCACTAATGGATTATCCTTCTGTATTGTGGCTTTGACTGCGTTTACATTTTTTCCCAAAAGTTCAGACCATCTAAATTTATGTCCTGCACAAGATTAACCATAAATTCACATTTCTTTATAAGAATCAATAATAAATATACATATATAATTCAGGGCCGCCTCTTAGGGGTGCAAAGTGGGCGATCTCACAGGGCCCCAACAAAGTGAGGGCCCCTCACAACGTCGTTTTGTACTTTTAGCTGCCATTAATACCTGCGGTTAGAAACTGCAATAATAGTATCTATAAAGTGTGACATTTTGGACTTTTAGCTGTAGTTGTTATCTGCGATTGTAAACTGCAATAAAAGTAAGACTGCAACGCAAAACTTGCACCTTTGTATTTAATCAACTATTTTATATTATTTTTATTTGTTCACGATTTAAAAAAATTGGGGCTCAAATATAATTTTTGGCACAGGACCCCCAAAATCCTTGAGACGGTCCTGATATATATATATATATGCACATTATTAAATATGTGAGGATATAAATTAACAAGTACGTACCACGAGCACAACATGTATAATCAGTGCATGAGCCGGAGGCGCAAGGTGGATGACGAGGCCATGGAACTTCATCCATATTTACTTTGATTTCTTTATCTTTCTGTTTTCCCTTTGGATATTGCTCTTTAAGCATCATATAGCATCTCTTATATACTCAATACATTTAATTGGTTTTGGAAAATTACTTCAATTTGCTCTGTCATTGCCTCCTTATGAACAAAAAAAATGTCACCAACCACAAGATATTGCCAAATGCCAACTACTGCCCGCTACCAAACACATTACAATATTTCGAAAAAAGATTCTATTACGATTTTGAAATCTTTCGTAACGTGATTTTCGTGTTAGAAGATAATAGTAAAAATTATACTAATAACTAATAAGTTGAGTTTAAAACCATTAGTTTTTTATTCGAGCTGCTAATTAAAATTCAACAATTGCGAAAGGGACAAGGCTACCGATAAACCTCAATCCCAACAAATTGGCTATGTCATAGAAACAATAATGACACATAAAAAAAAAAAAGAGATGTGATCCAAATTAATTCATGACCTTAAAACCATGCTACGCCGGAGTATCCATAGCCTGAATAACAAATGAATTTTTGTAAATTGATACTTTTAAGTCGTTTAATAACATTTTAAAATTATATTTATATTATTTGTGAAGGAAGTTTTCGCACATTTGTGACTGAAAATTCTAATATTTCAGACCAAATTATAACAAAATCATGAAAAGATTCTAAACAAATAAAATTAAGAGATTTTTGTAGGATGAATCATATTTTATTGACCATAATATTAATACATGAGAGAACCTATTTTATATAATTATAGAATGATAATACATAATAACTTTATTATTAACGAAAATGCAAGAGTAGACAACAAGTATTAATAATATATTATATAAATCTTAGGTAAGAATACATTTCTTGGGAATAACTAGTAATGGCTTTAGCTTTCTCACCGTTATTCCCAACTTATCATTCATGTCCAACGTCTCTGGAGTGACCGATCCACCAAGCTCCCAATCGAAATTGTGAACCAACGATCCCACAATTAATCTAAGAACTCTACTGGCTAAAGGCACACCGGCGCACATTCTCCGGCCAGCGCCAAACGGAATAAACTCGTAATTTTGGCCCTTGTAATCGACTTTGGAATCTAAGAATCTCTCGGGTTTAAAAGACAGAGGATCCTCCCACACCTCAGGGTCTCTCCCAATCGCCCAAGCATTCACAAGAACTTGTGTATCTTCCGGTATGTCGTATCCCATGAACTTGGTATCATGCATTGCTCGCCGAGGGACTAGAAACGGGATAGGAGGGTGCAATCGTAAAGTTTCCTTGACCACAGCTTGCAAATACGGAAGATTATCAATGTCACTCTCTTCGAGCTTCTTGTTTTGTCCAACAATTTCGTTTAACTCGGTTTTGAGCTTGGTCATAGACTTAGGGTCTCGTAGGAGCTCAGATAGTACCCATTCAGTGGTACTACTTGTTGTCTCCGAACCAGCTAAAAACAATTCCTGCATTACAAGTAAGGATTCAAAACACTAAATGGTGAAGACAAAGTTATGAATTTTTTTATAGAAAATTAAAATACTAATTTAGATCCAATGTAAATCATAAATAGTCTCTAAATTTTTGTGTTCCAATCACTACTCCTCTCGAAGTAAACGTTTACTTGAGCTTTTTAAATTTGTTTAGCAATATTTTAACACTCAATTTTCTTACTATGCAAAACATTGTTATACAGTTGTACAAATTCTAAACAATTCTAATTAATTAATTTGTTTTGGTGAAGTTACTTTTCCAAAAAATTATCATAGATTTTGAAAGGATTAGGTAGAGATTATGTATATGAAAGTAATTAAGAACTAAAGTATAGTAATTACCAATATGAATACGTTGATATCTTTTTCCGAAAGTTTCGCTGGTTCGTCTTGTCCACTGCCTTCATACTTCAACAACACGTCCAAGAAATCCCTGCTCTTTCCTCCACGCGCCGCCGTGTCGCCGCCGTCCTCTCGCAGCCTCTCCTTCACGAAACCGCCGGCAATCTCCAGAGCCTTCCCGACGTCTCGGTCCATCTTCTTCCTCAGCCCCTGCGGGTCGAGCCGCCGCATCCACGGGAACAGATCCGCCAAGTTGGCGTGACCCGACCACTCCATCAGACCCATCATCGCATCGAACAGCTCGTGACCCACCTTCGCCTTCGGATCCAGCAGGTCACGTGACAGCATCAGGTTGCCCAGCAAGTTGAACGTCGTCAGGAACACGAAGTGCGCCAGCTGAATCCCCTCCTCCGGCGCTTTCATCCCACGCGCCTCCTCCTCGATCCACGCGACCATGTTGTCGATGCACCTGCGCCGCACCGGAGCCGACTCGTTGATGCGCTTGAGGACCAGCATGTCGACGGTCACCAGCCGCCGCATCACGCGCCAGTAGGTGCCGTACGGAGCAATCGCGACGGAGTGGAGGTGGTAGTCGTGGGCTTTCATGGTGTCGATGATGGTTCGCTCCGCGAACGACATGTCGTGGTTTTTGAAGAACTCGGTGGCGGCTTTGGCCGACTGGATTGCCATGGTGTTCATGGCTCCGAGCCGCAGCCACAATACGTCGCCGTATTGGTCTTTCAGTTCGGTCAGGGTCCGATGTGGCATGTGGCCTAGGTCGAAAATGTTGCCAATAATCGGCCATCCCGGCGGCCCCGGCGGGTGGCGGCTGCTGCCGCCGGAGCTTCTACGGCGGAGAAGCAAGAACAAGAACGGTAAGGAGAAAATTATAGCCCACATCACAAAATTTGAGACCATGTTGATCACTTTTTTTTCAAGCTTCTTTGAAAGTTAAACTTGTAGTCCTATAAATGTTGTCTCGATAATGGCTAATTTTCTTGTAGATGACCATTAAAAACACGATGTCATTATAATATTAAGAACACGATGTCCTTACTGTCATTATAATATTATTCTAACACTACTTGGTATGCCTATTTGGAAGTACAGTATGATTTGTTTCGTATTGGCATAAGGTTATTTATTACGTCTTGAACGAATGAATCTCTCTTATGTGCTTTAAGGGTGGTATTCGTCATGCAACATGCTCTTATATTTATAAGATAGATGATGATCAGTGTACTACTTGTGCATGTATAATGTTTTTTTCTAAGATATGTGTTTATATTGTTTTACGCTCATGAAAAAGACTGGTCATTCTCTTCGAAAGTTGGAGAAATGGGGCGTCGTGCGGGTCCGATTCTCTCGGTCGTGACATATGGTATATATTTTTTAGTTTCTGGGATATACATAAAGGTAGCACACTAACTATTAGTGGAAGACTCGTGTGAGAATAACAATCTACTCCGAAAAAATCTGACCAACACTTCGATAGGCTAGGGAGGTTTTTAGAGAGAGTATTTCATGTTCATTGTGAGTCACCTCCTCTTGTTAGAGTATAGATGATATTTATACATGCAAATCAAGATCGGCACATGCCGTCGTGTGATTGATTATTGGTGAAGTTAGTTCCGTTTTAAGATCCATTCGAGTGTTGGAGTTTTAGCCTCTCAAAGGCACTGCCTCTGTGAAAATTAGAATTCTTGCCTTCCCGCCCTTCGAGCATCGCGGGGTGGAATGGGTGGAGAAAGCTTCTCACTTTTGAAGTAAAGAAAAAGAAAGAAGAAGATTATGGCCATGAAGAATGTTGGGAGCTGGATCATGCATGAGTTCTCACTTGTTGGTGTCACAAACTTCGCTGTATGTGAGATTAAATACAAAGTCTCACCAAAAGACCAAGACTTCGAGGAGGAGGAGGAGGATCAAGAAGACGATCTAGAAGCAATATTGGACATTATTGCATAAGTAGAGTTTGCTATAATCGGATAATATTATGTAGCAAAATATAATTATGTAATAGAGTTTGCTAATTCAAATAAGAAAAATATATATTTCATAGTAATATTTTATATTTATGCATGATCCAAAATGTGGAATATTGGTTGTAGAGTTTTAACAACATAACGAACATCTATATGTGGACCTTGTGTGTCTCTCTCTCTAGGCATGACAATTGCTTACCACTGTGAAGTCTGGTCAAATTCACTTATCATCTCAGGTACATATGAAAATTTGTCATTTGTTTACATGTAAATAATCCTATAGTACCATGTTGTGGCTAAAAAACCAATTCAAACCATGAGCTCACATCTAAACTCCTAGGAAAGAGAAATTTCAACCGCAACAACAACCAAAAAATTCAAACCAATCATATCTGAAAATAATTGATGCTACAAATAAAAAAAGTCAACGAGCTCAATTTTGCTCTATTTTCTTTGAATCCCCAATTTCTGTAGTTCCTTTCAAGTCAATTTTCTAGTCTCCAGGAAATTTTTATTCTTGGGCTCACAAGATGAAATGTATTTGATAAAAGTGGCAAAATCTGTATCCATGTAACGCCGCGGATTGGCTTCGCTGATAAGTCCCGGACACGGCGTGACTGTCCCGTTCAATGGAAGACTGTGCAAAGAAGCCACGGATATACGGTTCTTGCTCGAATTCACCAAAACTCTATGCAAAACGCTCTTGTATTTCCCGTTGCTAAATATCTGAAAATTTAATATTACAATATCTTATCAGCATAAATAAATATATATTCTTAAATAACTCCTCCTAACAAGAGGATCAGATAAATCAAACAGTAATACTAGACGTTATGTCATCATATGTATCAATCTGTCTTTACTACAATCAGAAGAGTCATTTAACATTTTCTCTTAATGATTTGAACGTTAAAAGCGCAATTACCTCGAGATGATCACCAACATTTACAACAAAACTATTGGCAATAGGCTCAACCGTGACCCATTTTTCCTCGTGTTGAATCTGCAAACCCTCAACCCCGTCCTGAAGAACTAGGGTTAGGAACCCGTAATCGGAATGTGGAGGCATGCCTAGGGTTAGGTCTGGCTCCGGGCACGGCGGGTAGCAATTCAAAACCATTATTTGGCTTCCATCTTCAAATTTTTCCATAATCTCATCAACTTCTTGGCCTCTTGTCATCTTCTTGGTTGCTTCCTCACATACTCCCAAGGACTCTACGATCGCTTCCATTAACATTAGAAACAAGTTATTGGTTTCTTCTGCGTAGGTAGCCGCCAATTTCCTAAATAATTAATTATTAACAAATTATTATTAGAATACATCAAAACAAATTTAATATATTCTTGATCTCTAGAAAGTAAACTACTTATTTAATTAACACATTAGCCTCACCAAAAATATATATAATAACAATTGTCCACTTGGTGATGCCACTAGGGGGTGACATATATGGCCAGATTCTGATTTTGTGTCTAATTTAATAAAGGGGAAATTGCATGTAGCTACTATGAACTAAACATCTTTTGTAATTTACTACCCTGAACTTTAAGTTGTAACTTTGGGCTACCCTAAACTTTCCATCCTAGTGTCTGT
>JAYMTH010003411.1:0-10949 GCA_036897465.1 Pelargonium australe | reverse complement strand
AATTATATCCAATATTATAAATTACGGATTATTATTGGTTGTCCAGACCATAGTTGTTAAAAATCACGATTCATGATCCGATTCTCGATAGGATTCACGATTCACAAAATCCTCTCCCGATTCACGATATGAATCACGATTTAACAACCATGGTCCAGACTCGAAATGGAACTAATATTTATAGTAAGTTTGACAAAATAATTAAATAATATTTTAAATTTCCCTTTAAAATTTGAAAATTCTAATGCTCTCCCTTCTTTTTAGTTTTTCATCAATACCAAAAATAAACAAATAAACTATGCCGATAAAAAAGTCGTTCAATATTTTTTTATGCTTATTATTTTCAGTTGATTAAAACATATTCAATTGATTTGACATGATTAGTTTTGTTCTTCTGTTGGTTTTATGGTCACCATAAGCTTTTTCTATTCGATCCACTTGCAAATTGTTTGTTATCGTCTCCGTCTTCACAATATGCTAGTTTGTAAGAGTATGTTTACTACAAATAAATTGAATCTTTTCATGTTCTCTGTTTAAAATTGTTTTTAGTAGTTATGTTATTTCTATAGTTTCTTTCTATTTTTCTTTTATGGAGGTTGTAGTATGTCTTCCATTTTATTGAATGTTTTGAAAGAGTTGGATACATATTGTAATACATACACGATGTAAAATTAATCACTCTTTCATATGAAAGCAAAAATAGTCACCTACATATCTCACAATTAATAATATATAGATAGTATAGAGAATTTATTAACCAAATCAATAAAATTTAAAGTTACTATAATATGAGGATCATTAGTTCAAATTCTAAACCCTTTTCTTTGTCTCTCTTCAAAATATGAGAGCATTAATGATAAACACTTCTAAATTATTAGGGTAGTGATAGAAGAAAATTATAATACTAGTAAAGATGGATATGCAATTAAAATAACTACTTGTATATTTGAAAAAGGGAAAAAAATCACAATATAATAGCAAGCATGCTTCATAGATGTATGAATTAAAAACAACAATAATTGAGTAGCTTGTGATGCAAGGAATAGGGTGTGCATATGTGGAGCCTCAACAAAATGAAACAGCTTGTCAAGCAAGGTTTTTTGGTCAACTGTGAACCTAAATGACAAAAAAGAAATGCACCATATGGAATTTATGGGCAGCTTTGAATAATTCTCCCAAAAGCTCAAGGAAATGTCATTGTCATGTCACCCATGTTTTTGTTCTACAATGAGACACTGTTCTAAGGTCCCATCTCTTTAAGTTTTTTGGAATGCTTTGGCAAACCCTTTCTTGAGAAGGTAAAGGTTGTCACAAGGCTCATGAGAAAATTATAATATATTATCTATAAATGCTTATAGTTCGACTATATGAAAATTTTTTGAAAATGTTTATGTTAATAAGTTTACATCACATGAAAAATAATGTAAAATTAGGATTTTAAAAGTTTAAAATCTATTTTGTTGCACAACTTTTGACTCTGACAACTTCAGCACTATAGAATGTGTTTATCGTCTTGTCCAAGTGTTACATATTTTTCTAAATGTTCTAAGTCCAAATTCTTTATGAGCATCTTGGATCTTGGTAGTGAACCACTCTTCGCGAGGTAGCACAGAATCAACGGGCATCTAGGTTGTCTTTTCGGGACACTATCTCGGGCGTGAGAGTAAGACTCAACCACTAGTACAAAACCTAGATAGCATTTCTAGAGAGAGAATTAATGGCTCAAAGTATGTATCAATCCTCTTATCGAGGAGGACAATATTTATACTTAATTACAAACTACATGTGTCGATGCATTATTGGTTGTTGGTGAGATGGAGTCCACTTTGAGGGTCACTCAAGAGTTGAGTTCAAGCTTCTTTGGAGCGCCATTTATGGGCATCGGATGATCTGAGGAGCTCATGCATGTCATTCGAGTATCATGAGGAGGGTCAAGATCCCTAAGATCTCTTACTACTTCGGGTAACATCCTACCATTCCTATATATTGGAATATTTTGTTGGAGTCTCAAAAAAGGCGGGAAGCCATTTAGGTGACCCGGCAAGCAGAAACTTTGGGGTTGACCCAATGAGGTGAGCTGGAAACTTCTTATGTAGTTTAAGTGTTAAGATCCTTCTTGGAGAACTTAGTCCTCCTTGTAAGAGCTAGATGTTGAGGATTTGAGAGGTAACCTCTATTGTCATGATCTCCGAACTAGGGTTCTCCGTAGTTGAGACATCATTCTTTCATACAAAAGGCGCCCAGGCGATAGGCGTGTAAGACAACCGATGGACGAGTATGTGCTTGATGGAAAAAGAAAAAAAGAAAAATCACTTTCACAAAATAAATTATGATGATTGAACCATTTTTCTCGTCCAATTACATCGAGTAAACCAAAGCTCAAGTTTTAAGCTTCTAATTCCACAAGTTAAGAAGACTAATGTTAGTATTCAAAAACCAACCTTAGACTTTGACCTATTAATGGGTCAACGCTACCCCTAATAATAAGTCAATATTACAGACCATTGGCTCACGTGAAACCCTACCAATATTTCTTCTCTCCTGTGATACATGCAGTACAATAATATATACTACATCTTCAGCTGCTCCTGCAACTTGCAATTTCATTCATTTCTGCTTATAAAAATCTTTACGTGTTTGACATTTTACAGAAACTACACACAAATATACATATTGACCGACTCTGTCACGCGGGGTTGACATTTTGCTAAATTCAACCCCACAAATATATAGTAATTACCTACAAATTTAAATGGAACAATATCAACTAGCACTATACTATACATTATATATGATGATTGTCAACAGGAACTCATGATTTTAGAACTTAAAAGAACAGAACAAAACATGTTTAGTTGTTTCTGATGATTGATCATAAACATTAAACATTATTTGCTATTGCTATATATAAATATACTCTATGAGGTTTCAAGAAAACCCCACTTGACCTAACAAGGAATCCCAACATTACCATTTAATTTACACCTAATATCAGCATTTTTCTGACCTAATAAAGTGCTATTTTGCATGGTCTAAGCTAGCATGCATGCATGACCAACACAGAACTGGGACTGAGAATTTAATACAGAAAATTCAATATAAATATGGTGGGAAATCAGAAATATTAGTAGGTGTGTTAAAAAAATGATGGGGTCAACACTACCAAGTACCAACCTAAACAAGCTGGCATCAACCAGTGGATAGCAGAGCATCAACGTTTTTCGAAACTGGAAAATATTAGTATATGTATGCATATGGATCATTGTCACGAGGTAGCTAGGAGATGTATCTAGGGTTAGTTGCTTCATAATGTTATTATAAATATGTAATCCTATTGACTTAAAAAGAAATCAATAAATGCAAGCACAATGGTGTGGCAATCGTCGGCAATGTGACCATGCCTTAGCAGCCGAGAGTTCTAGAATTGTTACCTTTCGTGCAGACAGAGATGTTAATGATCTATTCTATTCTATTCTCATGTACAGATTCGTACTTGTTCAGATCACAAGTACGTTTACCGTGTTTTAAGTACAGAAATGAATGAACATTACTGCTAAAACAAAAGGGAGACTCGGACTCTTGTACTGACATACATTGATGATTGATGAGAAATGAGTCTGCATATGGTACTACGGAAAATCAGATCTGGGTATTTAATGTTTAAATTATTCAAGTAGCTAAGGGAGGGTCATGGAGCACATGGTAATGATAATCATGCTCCAGACAAATTTCATCATTATCCATCAACAAAATCAGAATCTTAGCTGGCAGCTTCAAATCATGTTTCCAGTAATATATATATAGTTTAAAACTAGTAGCACAGAACATGCATCAAGTATGAACATTAAATTCATTGATCAAAATCCAACATGAATTGTCTCACATAGACATAGGCCCAACCCCAGGCCCAAACCTCTATGTTTTTTACTTTTGAGAGAGAGAGAGAGAGAGAGAGAGAGTACAAGTTGCACAAAGGATAAAACCTTTTCTTATTATTATAACTTTGAAATGACATTAATGCAAGACATATTTGGTAGTAGTGGTTTTCTCAAGAATGTCACAGAATCCATAATCTACATGAGCTAGTTACTAAAACCAGAACCAGGAGCAAGATAAAAGCTAAATGATGAATTCAAGCTTTCCATGTAGATACAGGACATACATACACTGAGTTCTAAGGAGTTTGAATGACTCACTCTGAGTCATCAGAGTCATCAGACTCACTTCTATCGGGCTCCTCTGCATTTGTTCCAGCCTCTTGAACGTCTGGTTTGGCTGCAGGTTTAGGTGCGGCTTTCTTGTTTGCATTACGGGCATTATCATCTCCATCCTCTTCAACATGTGAATAACTCAGTTAAGGACTCATCAGAATACAAAATATGCAGGGAAGCACAACAAAAAGAACAAGAAACTGCAGTTCCATTCGAGCAGTAAATGTGTGTCCCATCTAGAAACATGTTCAATCATTTTTAACGGGAATTTTTCTGATCAGGTTGTCTTTTTTAGGACATGTACTCTGCATAGTGCATATATGCATTGAATGGAATTTATAACTGTTTAGAAACCATGCTGATGCTAGCAGCAGTGGGACTATATGTTAAAGTACTAAAAATGAGGTATGAACATTTAAGGATATCAATATTCTCTGCTGTTCCACCAGCCATGATGTTCAGCAGATCTCTCTCGACACGCCGCACAAGCTCAGGCTGCAAATTTAACAAACTTACTATCAGTACAGGCATCCAGTCAAATAAATAAAAGCAGAACATAAGCTGCATGGCCATCATATCCTATTTGATATTTAGCATAGGGACTAGAGATGTGTTTCAGTAATTCGTAGTCATTACGTGTAAGTAATGTATGAAGGCCAGAATCTATAAACAAGAGTGCAGCTTATCTTACATCAAATTTTAGTTTTTCTCTTACCAAAAGCAGAAAGGTTTCTATGAACATGTGGTTAATTTTAGTCACAGCGCATAAAATAAGAATCTCACAAATAAAATTAACTAACAATGTTTTGGAAGGACAAATGATTACATTAAGATCTGGCTCCCTACGAAACCTGCGCTTCCGTGCATCCCTCATAGGTGGGGTGAGACCGTGTCTGCTCTCCACTGTATCTGGAGCACCATCACCTTGCTCTCCAACCATAATTATCTGTAATGCCCCTTATATGTCAGAAACAATGAAGTGTTTGACAAATCAATAGTTTCAAAGACCACTTTTACCTGACCAATGTCTGAAGTTTTGATAAGTACACTATCATCATAAGTTTTGTATGACTCCACAACAGTAGGAAGATCCAAGAGAGATGCAGGAAAGCGGTCATTGCCAATGACAAATGTGCCGCTCCTTCCATCTTCTGAAAAGTGAGACGATTCACGCTCTTTAGTATACCGAGAGACAAGGCCATAATCGTAAAAAAAATGGTAACATATGAACATGGGAAGCAAGACAAAAGCATGAGCATGAAGGGAAATGTACACACGCGCATACACACACACATACACACACACACACACAAATTTATGAATGAATCCACATTGTCTAGTCAAGTCCGTAAGAATCAAACATAAAATGTGAGTTCAGATTCCTTTCATTTCCGCCACTTTTTTTTACTTGCTGGGATTAGTTCACCATCAATTTAATATTTTTTCATTAGGAAAGTGCCTACCGTTATAGATGGAACAATGACCTCAGTAATACAACCATGTATGATACGCATCATGTTTTAAAGTACAAATTGTTGGTTTTGCTTGCTTAAAAGTTCCATGTGATTTTAATGCAACAATCTTGTAGGTTTGTTATAATTAACTATCTCGTAATTAAATTCAATAACAAACACCTAGATATCAAACGATTAAACAAATATCGACTGCACCCAACAATTATGCAATAATACAATAACTCGATTAATAATGCCAAATCAGCAATGGAGACTGATGGACCTAATTGACCTTGTACAATCAGGCAACTAGTCTACTTGTCCATGTGTTAGGGTAGGTTACTAATGATCCCATGTACAAGGTCGATCCTCTTAGGTCTTCATTCTGGGGTCCTAGGTCTGATACAAGAAACACCATGTTAAGTGGAAGCCAGTGCGTGTGCACTGAAATCCACCTCGAGTATGAGGATGAGAATCTCTACCATGAGGGTTGCAAAACACTATAAATCTAGAGAGAATTTGAGAGAGCAATGCAGAGTGTAGAGAATAAACTCCCATTTCCCCCACAGGAAGGGGTATACTTACAAATATAGGTCAGTGGTGATGTCATTGTAGGTTCAAGGGTTACATCTCGAACATACCCTTACTACCGGCACCCTGGCCTTTCACAATAAAGTAATAGACGGGCCTGCTATTAAACAACTTATTAGTCGAATAAGTGCGGTGCTACGTGACCACCACTTACAAACCAGACAAAGTGGAGGACTACTTGAATCACTAAAAAAGTCTACCGGTTTGGCATGACTTCCTAGAAATTTGTATGGCAGAGGCAAATGTGAGTCTATTTGATCATTTAGCAACATAACACATGGGTCTTTCTCTTTGAGTTTCCAAGGAAAGCCGATGTGGATGCGGTTCGGAGTGTCAAGAGAACCTCTCGGAGATAGTCTTGTAGGTAACCTCTTGGAGGTAACCTTCTCAAAGAGGTTTCTTGGGTTCGACATCCATTTTGGGATCCCTTCTTGGGCTTGCATTCGTCTTCCCCAACCTAAAGGTTTGTGGGTCCAAGTGTACCTGAGTTTGCACTATCCCACACTTGTGATGCCTGTGAAGATATGTTTTCTCTACCATGAGTCAATTCCTCAGGGGCCATATTTAATTATCGATTTTTATGTATCACCAAACAAAACAAATTGGCAGAACAAAAACCAATGTCATAAACAATTTCCAAAAGGTTTTGATGCAAATAGTTTTGAAAACTAGAAAATATTTTATTTGCAACAGCAGAACAGATTCAGCTACACTAGATAAATGATACAAAACAGCATCAGAATTCACAACAATTACAACAGATTTAGCTATACAGAAACTGATGCAGAAGAGCACCAGAATACTAAAAAAACAGTTTTACAAATCAGTAATAAATACCGTTCCACCAACAATATAAACACGAAACAACATTATATTGCAGAAATAAATCACATGCGATTAACCATGGAAAGATAGTGATACAACCAATTAATTAAGCAAACAAATTACACGAATAGGATTGGATTAATTAATTAGTTTGATTTCATGTTCGAAGAGGCCAATTACGAGCAATACAAAATCATGCAAGTGATTGCACCAACAAAGTAAACTAAAAGGTTAGGAAAACTTATTAAATCACTTCGTAAACGAAGTTTGCCTCAAGAAGAATTGTCACTCTTTTATCAAGAGATCGGACACTTAGTGTAGGTTAAGAAGATTACCACGAGCTGTAGCACCACCTATTCGAACTAGCACAGCAGCAGCCACAAGAATGAAGAAACCAGCAGCAGCAGCAAGCAACCAGAAATCAACTTCTCATATAACAATTACTATTTCACTCGCTAGCATACCTCAGTTTTCTCTCCACACAATTTTTTTAAAGTTTCTAGTGTGAGTGTGTGTAAAACGTACGATCAGCACTTCTACGTATGGGGATATTTATAGGGTTGAGGTGTTGAAGAAGAAAAAAAAAAAAAAAAAAAAGCTCTACAAAAGAGATCCCAGCAACCACTCGCTCATTGTTCATCTCATTTAAATTTGATACATGAGCTCTTTGACCCAGCCCATAACTTTCCATTTCCATAGTTAGACTGAGATTGGACTTGGTCAATTTGACAGATGTTGGCCCAAAAAGATAATCCCCTTGACCCGAGACATTCGCCTGCGCCCCGAGCCAAGTCGCATGCATGAGGGCTTAGGCTTATATCCACTCTCTTGGCTTGTTTACAGGCCCATAGAGTTTAGTGGTTCATATAAACAGCTTCTATTTTTCCAATGTAGGACAAGGGACAAAGAGAGAAGATACTTCTTTATGTTTCAACCCCTGATTTTTTAGCTCAAACAATAACCTTTTTTTCCAATAGAGTCCCACTATGTTTTTGGTTCCAATTCAAAGATCAATATGTAAATTAGTCAATTAGGATCTACATTATACATTAAACATTAATTTTCATAGATTAATTACATAATCTCTTGGAATTAAACTAAATAAACCTAACACAAATAGCATAAAAAACATTTTACCCAAGATTCTTGTCTTATTTCAATCAAATGTTATAATTATAAATGAAACAAACTAGCAGAATGCGATATCAGAATGAATCCTATCTGCTGGAAAATAAAACGTACACATGTTTTCATTAAGAAGCTATGTTTCAATTTAGCCAGCGTCATTCTAGATCCAATGGATTCTGAGTCTGACAATAATATTCATGCAGGTAAATTATAAATCTCCTGTCCATTCAACCAATGTGTTTCAACTTCGAACATGATTAAGGCTATAATTAATTGGCATTCAATTTAACCTATTGCAGTCACTTATGATTTTTACTATCATACTCGCCAGGCAGCATTCCATTTTCCTTTTACCAGACCAAGCACCTCAATCAGTTCAATATATTGTAAATATATACTGCTCCACATGACAAGCCAAAACCTTTTACTACAGTAGCACACACATGTAAATGGAACTCTTACTCTCTCAAAGCCAATCAGAGATAGGATCAATGCTTGAGTATTGAAGCCACCAGACATATATGGAAATTGATTATGCAATCTTTTGTCAAATTGTTTAAATATATCAAAGGTCCATGTTGTTTTAGTAGTTGCAAACTTCGCATTCCAAGCATATCAATCTCAAACAAAACAGAAAAAAAAACTCCAGGAACATGGCACTCAATAAGATGAAAAACTAAGGACATACACCAGAGCATGTGGCCTTCATTCAACATTCTGAGATTGAGGAAAATAGTTTGCCTTAAGAATTGGCACTTATGCCATACCTAGACATTGTACATGAACACGATGATTCTAACAAAGAATTTTAATCCAAAACACAATGAATAGAATAAGCAAAGACTTATAGGCAAATTTTGTTTCTACTGTTCGAAGTAAGGGATAAGATTCCTATACTTTTGATATTTCGGAAATATCAAAAAAGTAGTGGACATCACAGTCCCACACCAGCAGAAATTATATTGGGATAGTAATGTATTCCGCACAGGCCGAACTGCTAAAGTGTCTTGAGAGAGAACTACTTGGACACTTATCAATTACAATGTGGCACTATAACTGACAGAACATGTTACTCACAACAAGCTCCATCCATGTATGACCTTAGTCATAGTTAGCTATCTAAGAATATAACAGCTGACAATATTACATACTAATAGGCAGTTGAATACACCACTATAACTATCCTCAATCACTACTTAATACATGACATGACTAGAACTTGAACTGAGATCTTATCAGGAGGATTTTTGGGTAATATTTGATATATTCAAGACTAGCAATACAATAAACAATCAGACGGTTAAAACAAATGGAAGTCTTCATAACAATTACTTAAATATTTTGAGCTCAAGCCATTATAAATTGATTACAGATTGGTTACTTTGGCTTTGGCTGATAAGCTATGGGTTACATAGGTAACAACTAAGATTATAGGACAAACAAAGATACCGTTTAAGCAAAACACAACAGTTCTCATCGATGATAAAAATGGAACACATTAAGAACAATGGAAGAAAATTCTCACCGTTAAAGGACAAATCCAATGACTTGTCTTCGGAAGAAGCAACATTCTCACTCAAGAGGCAGTCTATCCGCTCTGCAACAGAAGGTGGAACTCTAAGTATGAACTGCTCCTCCATGCCTACAAATTTCAGCAACAAATAAGTCTGCAAAATAATAGGGCTCATACTATAAAAGCTCTATGTATATTTGTAGTTTATGACACAAGACAATGGTAATAATAAATAATAAAAAATTTCTTTGGTGATGAATTTTCGCTCCCGATGCTCAATGTTAATAATAGACAATTGTGGTTTTCCAGAGTATATCTAATTATAAATATACTCTATCAATACTAAAGAATTTTTGTAAATTTTGGTATCCAACTATGACCGAATGCATAAAGTGGTGCCCAAAGTTTTTTCTCTATCGAAAGTGGTACGCCTGAGGTGGCTCGCGGCCTTCACCGCCGACCATGACAGCAGACCCCTGACCGGATCCCCGGTCACTTCTTCGCTAAGCAGCCTCTGCAACCGGAAGTTTGGTCCGTGACCGGACCTTCGCCGGATATACTTCAGCCAAAACCGCATAGAAGAAGAGGAAGAATGAAGAAACCGTAACTGAAAAGGGGGGTCGCTTCTGCCGGAAACCTTGGGGCCACCGCGAATTTGGGAACAAAATTGAAAAACAAAACGAGGAAGATGGTATATGCATAAAAGGGTAAAGTTTTTTTTTCTTTTCTTCGCAAACTAATATTTTATTATTGACGCAAATGTTCACTACAGACTAAAACAACACAATTCATTCATAGTCAGCAAGCATACATCCAGAATCAAGCAATTTAATCCCTCAATTTAGCAGTCCCATGAACTATATGCATTAGTGAAGATCTTAAAGGAGAATTTTTTAAAATAAAATAAAAAACACATAAGAACCTGGACAAAGAATTCAGGAATCAAACTGGACGAAATTCGGGGAGTTCAGGCTGATTTCAGGATCCTGTTACAACAAGTGCCAAAAAAGTTGAAGAAACAATTACAATAACAAGGTTAATCTTCTGGGGGATTCGGATAGGTAACCTAGGTCGCCAGAGGCTGTTTTGTGATTTCAATTATTTATGGCGAAAACGAAGAACAAAAAAATTGCATGGCAATCAGAATGAACAGTGAGGTCGAGAGACGGTGGCTCACCGGAAAAAGAAAAAGAGAAACACCTAGAAGACAAGTTTCTCTTCCCGGGA
>JAYMTH010003410.1:0-10950 GCA_036897465.1 Pelargonium australe | reverse complement strand
GACTTGGACTTAGAACAACCTTAGGTTCCTTAACACTCGTGGACAAGAAGCTCCAGCACACCACCACTCATTACACCCCCAGTGTGTTTGCTTTTGACCCCGGTCAAAACAGGCGCATCATGTTGATATTCTTAACTTTTTGGTCCATGACTTTCTCTCACTGTTTGGTTGACTAGAAAATGAAGAGGAAGTTGGTAAAAACTCATGAATGCTATGATAAAGAAATGACAAATATGCAAGGATAACTTTTGTGTGTGTCTGTGTTGGTATGCTTAACATTCAATATGAGAATTGCCCTAATTTGCCCATAGTTGAGATATTTTTTCTGCCAATTGAAGATTCAGACTGTATTTGTTATTTTCCAGTGAGTTTTTGAATGTTTTTAGACTATGAAACTTCATTCCGAAGTAATATGGTTTACAATTGAGGCCATAACTTGATTTGGGTTTGGATTTGATCTCATCATATCTTTTGTTTGGAACAGAATGACTCTAATGGTAAACGAATTAAAACATCAGGATCCAGAGACGAACATGTTGATTCAAAAGCTGAACAAGTTCAGTGGTCGATACCAAGATAATAAACCTCCTGAGCCACCTAAGCAAGACTATATTCATGTGAGAGCAAGAAGGGGTCAAGCTACTAATAGCCATAGTCTAGCAGAGAGAGTAATCCGCTTCACTGCCCTAAGCTTTTCACTTCATATCTGCTTTTCAAGTTCTGAATTGATCATGATTTCTTTATCATCTTAGTCTTTTTTTCATGTGTAGTGAAGCTGCATATTTTTATTTACTCTGAAAACATGTTGCTTTACTATACTTTTTCTGTGATGATAGGCTAAGAGGGAAAAGATCAGTGAGCGAATGAAAATTCTCCAAGATTTGGTCCCTGGGTGTAATAAGGTATGAGTATTTTAGTTGTTTTTGTGTCTATTCTATGAGTCTATAACTTCAATTTTTCCTGGTAAGTTTTTAATTTATAGATGTAGAAGAAGTATTGATGACTCAATCACCATTTTCATGATAAATCTCACATGTTATGGTCACTTTAGTTTATTTCATACATGCTAGTGAGTTTCTGGACTTATTTATGAAAGTTCTAGTTTCATTTGCTTTACTTTGGTATAGCTCTATTACATGTAGTAATGTATTGCAATTATTCTATTTTCACAGGTTATTGGAAAAGCACTTGTCCTTGATGAGATAATTAACTACGTACAATCACTTCAACGTCAAGTTGAGGTATATTTTGTAATCTTTATGACTCCACTACTTTCTTTACCCCTTGGGCCGGAACTTTTTCCTTATAAATTCTATTTTCCAGTTCCTCTCGATATATTGATGGATTTCTTTCAAAAGATGTAAGTCTATTTGCGTTGATTTGTTCTTTTACAATTTTCTTTCAGCATAAAACCCATTAACATGATATTATAACTTTGTTTGTTTTTTTCTACTTATGATGAAGTATCTTAGAGACATATCTTCGTTTCTTTTGAAAAATGGTATTTGTCAAAATCAATATAACATGACTGTCAAAACTGCAAACAGGATATGTACCTAGTAAATTGGGAAGCAATAGAACATTAAAGGGCATAACCAGCAGCTCAGTGATGAAAACTAAGATCCAATTCTTCTTTTATGCATGACCAACTGGTAATCTTTATATATAAATCTTGAAGAAATTTGGATCATTGTCACATCATAAAGAAAAAAAAAAATGATGCCTCCTTGGTAGTTATGCATTGTCTAGCACGGTACCAGGCAGCATAATTTTATTTGTTGGTTGAAAAGACCCTCATATTTTCCTCAATCAGCTCTGTGACTAGGCCAGTACACCATTCATTCCTCAAGTATAAAGGAATAAGAATGAGTTATCTGAATTCTTAATTTCAAATTACTATTGGTCTAAAATATGAATTTGTGGATATCCATTTAAACTTCCAATAGTTTCTCTTAACCCTTGCCCAAATTCCTTTCCAATTTTAATTTTCCAATGGGATTTCCATTATTCTAACCCAGAAGCTGACTTTGCATTATCTCAAGTGCTACAGTGTTTTCAACTATGGTGCAGCTCCTTGCTTTCTTGACATCTTTCTAGATGCATACACCGGTTAGAATGACACTGATTTTGAAGCTTACAATGTCCTGCACTTTTTATCATGTTCTTGTTGGATTCACGAACCTTTTTTTTTTTTTTTTAATCATAGTTCATTGTCTCTCAACTTGAGGCCTCTCCCTTGTATGTTGGGCAGCTTTAGTTTGCTTTCAGTAATATATGTGCTTATGAAATTTATGCTTCCCTCTTTTGTTTTGGGGTTTGCTGCAAGATGAAACAAGTTTTGTCAGACATTTGTGTAGGATGCTGCCATATTTTTTGGCTTCTCACTTGTTTTTTCCAGAGCTTCCTTCCTGAATATAAGATGTTGGTTGTTTATGCACTAGTGAACAGTATTTTCTGCTCATCAACTCAACTGTAAAAACCAATTCCTGCAATCAGTATCATTGATGTAAAAATTGTACTCTCCCGACATAATTGTCCACTATCTCTATAAAAAAAAATGGTACCAAAATAATTGTCCACTATCTCTATAAAAAAAAAATGGTACCAAAATAATTGTCCACTGTCTCTATAAAACCAATTCCTACAATAATTGTGCATGAATTATCAATGATATTCTTAAGCTAAGTTAGTGAAAATACCTTGATTTTGTTATAACAAGAGTATGATGGGAGTATTAACTAATTCGAAAAAACTAAAGGAGAACAACCAATTCGAACTAACTAATTTTTATTCTCTATAAAAATAGGAAAATGAAACAATTATTTTGGGACGGGAGTATTAAATTATGATATAGTGAAGAAGTGCTTCTTAATTGCTGCTTTTGAGATTGATACTCTGATTGGACAGTGTGACAATCAGAAACAACTATGTTTGCCTTTTAATTCCACGTGAAGAGAATGAATGTGTAGAAATTTTAGGATCTTTTGTTAGATTTGAACAGATCCAAATAAACTACCCATTAAAATAATAGAAAATAATAAATGGAGTTTGAGGTTTTATCTGCTAACATTCATAGTTTGGTATTTTAGCTTGTCCTGCATTCCTTTGATGCTGCTGGATTGATATATGGTTCTCAGGCAAAGAGAGAATCACAACCCGAATGGCTGCATATGCAAATTGGGGGTAGTTTTGGAAGAGCAACTTGATGGATGTATTTAGGGGGTCGTCATTGGTATTGAATATGTATATTTTCTGGCAAAATTCATTAGTTGTCTGTTTTCAAATCTCGTGCATATCAAAAATGTGTTTGCGATATATGTATTTATGACTGCTACTATTGTTGTAACACCATATCATTTGTAAGAAAGTTCGTCCTGTTGGTCATAATGTATCTGACAAGGTCAAGGGAAATTCTGCTGGTGAAGTGTAGCAATAAGATCAATGATCATATTTTTTTGAATTAGCGGTGCTTGACTTAGTGTAGGAGGAAGGATTGAAAAGTAGCCTTCACCTCCATCTCTAACATTTTGTTGGTTTTTTTATCTCTTAGGACAGCACCCTAGGAGCTTGCTTCAAAGGGCCCGCCTCCTTGGGGCAGCACTCTAGAGGCTCCCTCCAAGGGGCTCACCTTCTTGAAAAAATCCAATCTTGTCACAATTACGCTTTGTGTTGCAACGCAAAAATAGCTCTGTTGAACCTTATTATGCGGTGAAGTGTGGTGCCCCATTATAAAAAAGGTGGAAAGAGGTCCACTTTGAATTCCTGTTACTTTATGATTTTTCCAACCTAGAGTGCGGTCTTGTAAGAGTAAATCATTCGAGGAGCACCCATTGTAGGTGGATCACACTCGTGGGTTAGGCTAGCTCAGGTCGGTTTAGCCTTGATTTATGATCACTTTTCAGTTGTTTTCTTGTGCGAAGTTACTCATATGGTCAATTCAGTGGAGTTCGAGGGTTTAATATATTCTAGTGTCATCAATTTTTCTTAGTAACTCTTAAGTTTATGAAATTTCTCTTAATAAACACTTGTGTTTGTGGTTTCTACCAATGAAATCATCATATTTGCGGGTTCTACTTTCAAAATTCTCGAGTGTGAATTTTCTCTATAATAAGACTCAAGTTTATGAGCATTTTCTTATAAAGTTCGTAATTGCATCGAGACCTACTACATTAACCTTGCATCAAGATCCGTTACACGAACATCGCATAATCTCTCTTGTTACATGACAACTCACTCATGGCTGGACAAGCCAATTCACTGTTTGTTGTTATTTTTGTTTAGTAGTGTTAAATGTACTTTTTTCATGTAATCTTTTATAATGAATATAAGTACCCGATAAAAAAAATAATAATAAATTAGTTAACATCATATTAGGCAAAAACTTGACCAATTCAATGTAAACCAAACAAGGTGTTGCCTACCTATAGATATTAGATTAGGCAACAAGATGATATGGTTCATTGAAAAGGAACAACTATAAGAACAATTAGCTTGGAAATGTTCACTAGAAAGACAAAATAAATCTGATAACTTTAGCTACTCAACAAACTAGTGGACACTATGATTTTTACTAGATAACACACAACTCAAAGTTTACATTTCCCACAACTTCACATAGTTTATATATCAATCTCTGGGTATAACAATTATTCCAAACATTCCTGCCTCTAAGGACCAATCAGTATGCTGGCTTTGACCATATCCCGCTTTGGAAAAATGTTAGATATCCTCTGATAATTGCCTAATGGTAACATAGATGCCTTCAACATTGTAATAGATCCCGCTCAGAACATACTGCAAAACGCAACTGACATAAATCAGTCGAATCCAGAAAAACAGAGCTTGTTTTTGTATCACTACTAAATAAATACGTTGATATCAACATTTACACAAATTGACACTGTTTTGCTAGTTGATGATAGAGGTGGGCTAATTGATCGAATTTCGGGCAAAATGCTTTGTAGCTGTTGAAGTATACTGCAAATCAACATGCTTAAGCTATTAATCGGAGAGCGAAAATAATACATCAAACAATCTCAAACTACACACACTTCAAACGAAGGATACATAAATATCCCCCTACATGTGCAGAACTGCTCAGGACACTGACCAAGAATTACATAGGAAAGCAACCACAAGGCCCAAGACCAAACCAACTAAGATATCATGTCAAAGTTTAGTCCAACCAAAGCTTAGGTTACTAAATAGAGGGCATAATTAGTATATCAAGGGTCCTCAAATTCCACATAAGACAGTACTGATATATGCATGTACTGTACATCCAAGCATAGTGTAAAACAGAAACCACTCCATGGATCATTCCTGTTATAGTCTCTCCCAACCTTTTGTTGTCTAAAAAAAAAATTCAAGATTTCTTTTTTTGAGATTTTTGTGCATAAATCTACAAGAGGTAGGGGAATGTACCACAAACAATGTGCAATTCAGCACTTCTATATACATCCAAAGCATAACATACCATGTATCAGCTGCTCTACCTTTTTAGCTAATTGTTCAACTTTCAAGTTAAATGGTAGACATTTCACCATCTGATAGTGAGGATCAAAAGTTCCACATAGAAAGACAATGTATGACCTCAAAGAACACAAGCAATCTTCTTACATCAATTCCTCTATTTTACATCTCACAACGCAGAACTATATCCATACACATGACTTCATAGCTAGTGGCAAGTAGCTAATATTGTTTCATTTCAATTTCACAATACTTAATTAAGTGCCTGATCAACCTAAACTAGTGTTATTAAATAATCAATACTAACCCAAGTATTATACCAACACCACATAATAGAAGTTCATAATTACACAAAAAACCTCAATGCAGAACTTACCATAGTTTGTCAAAAAAAAAAGTGACAAGCCATGCCCTCAAAACCCAGCTTTCACTCTTTTATGTTCTCTGAAGTTATCATGCCCTCATTCTCATTTGTTCTGCTTTCTGCTGCTAGCTTTCCCTCTTCCTTGGCTTTTGCTAGTCGCTTTTGCTTATTCTTGCTTTTGGGCGGTAGCTTGGAAAGGTCCCTTATAAGTTTTTTCTCATCAAACTTGGCAAAATTGTTGTCCTCAGGTACAACTTGCCGAAACTTCTTGAACTGTTGCTTGGCTTCTTCTTTCATACCCAATGTAGCATGTATAATACCCTGCACATAATAAGGTAGATAATCATTCGGATCGTCCTCTTCCAGCTCTTGGAATACCTTCAAAGCATCATCAAAATGAAACCTCATAAACTCTATTTGTCCGAGCAACTGCTTAAATTCCCTAAAATCCCCCTGGCGGTTAGGGTCCTCCTGCAACACCTCCATTGCACTTTTCACCCTCTTGGACAAATCATCCAACCCATCACCTGTATCATCTTCTAACAAAGCAAGAAGACCATGAAATGCTCTAATGCTAAGAGGGTCTTTCTCAATCATCTCTTCATATACTTTCTTGGCCAATTTTGTCTCCCCATTGTCCCTGAGTAATTTGGCTTTAAGGATTGGCCATCGGTCCACATCGGGTTGGAGCTCCATTAGACGTTGAAGGACTAGAACCGCTACCTCGTCGTTGTTCTCTTCCACACTGAGCTCCAAGAATGACTTCAGAGAAAGTATCGAGATCAAACTTGTCAGCAAACTCGCCTCGTGACATGTTGGCGTAGTCTCTGGTGGAGTGGTGCACCTTGCGAGGCGGTGCCAGGCCGTAAAGGTAATGGCTTAAGTTTCCACGGAAGAAAAAGAGCGAAACAATTGCGGCGATGCCCAATTCGAGAACTATAGGATCAAACATAAGCAGAAACTCCAGCCATCTGGGCATGCGCTTTTTGCCCTCTCTACGAAGTATCTCTTCCTCCTCTTCGACTGTTAATGGCAATGGAAGGTCTTGAAGACGTGGGTATATGCCGGCGGACGGAGACGAAGATGAGGGGTTTGTGGGAAGTGGGTCTTCGCCGGAAGGTGAAGATGAGGGGCTTTGAGGAAGTGGGTCTTCGCCGGAAGGTGAAAGATCAGAGTTTTCAGGAAGTGGATCGGAGGAGGAAGACGGCGAGGCTCTGACGGACTTCGATTTTGACGACGGTGATGGTGACACTGAATGCAAAGACTGTGGATAGAGTAGTAAGGTTCTGAATGAGAGAGAAGAGATGGGTCTGGGAATTAACAAACGGTGACGATTGAGAGAGAGGTGGAGAGGTAGATGATGAAATTGCAGACGAGGAAGGGACTCCATTTGTAGAGAGAGAGAGAGTTAGTTGTCACTCACTGTGTCTAAAACCTCTGTGTCGTGTTTTTAGGTCTAAATTGGGAAATGCAAAACCAGGAGAATAGCCTGGAACGTCGACGTTTCATGAATTTATGTAAGTAATTTATACGGAGTACTTCATAGGGATAGAGCCATGTTTGGGTTTTTTTTGGACTTTTGGCTCAAATCAATCAAAAAATTAGAAAAATGGCTAAAAACAAACATTTAGTCATCTAGTCCTCCCAAGTATTTTTGTCATTAAATTAATAGGACTTGGAATGGTGCGAAAACCCTTGGGCCTTGGGGTCATTTCAAGTGACGTCAAGCCTTATTAATTTAATGACAAAAATAATTTGGAGGGCTAGATGATTAAATGTTTATTTTTTTTTGGCTATTTTTTAAATTTTTTTATTTATTTGGGCAAAAGGCAAAATAAACACGCCATGTTTCCTTCATTGAAAATTTGACATCACTTGCTCTATTCCTCAGTCTTCTAGATGAAATGTCTTCAAATCTGCAAATAATTGACCCCAAAAATTAAATACACCTCAAGTTCATGTTTAGGTTAGAACTCATATAAAACTGAAAACAATAACTACAAATTTATAAATTATTAGTACCTTTGTCGATATCTTTCGTGTCTAATCTTGGACACAAATAAGGCATTTCACTATAGTGTTAATGTTAAAGAACTCTTGTGATCGCTTCCAAAAATGACCACCTTTGTACTAACGACGTTTCCCTCGGTTATCAATGATGATCATGTCGTTTGATCCTTGGTTTTACCCTACACTACAAGGTTCAAGCCTGCAATTATGAGGAAAGCACCCAACACCATGTAAAGTAGCTATATTAGTTAGTTTCATTTGAATGTAGGGTATAGAATTGGCGGTAGTGGTGGAAGGAACATAATAAATACCTTTTTAGATACATTTGCTTAGCCAAAATAATTGACCTCGAAATGTGTACAATAACCATACTTAGGGGGATTAATGTCGTCACAAAACTGGGCCTCTTTCTCTCATCGATACTCCTTGTATGTAATAATTAAGTTGGCCCATAACACATTATTTCATGTGTGCATACATATTTCTATGGTTAAGAGCTATAATTGAGCTATATTTTGCCTTTGATTTGGACAAGTTTGTGGTTCTGATAGTTTTTGTTCTAATTTTGGAAAGATGCAACTTATTAGTGGTGAATTTAAACTGTATTTCAATTGTTGGAAATGGGATTTGATGCTTTTGAGATTTTGGAAAACCATGCACAAAACAATTGGTACAATATTGAGATTGAGGCTTAGGAAAATACAACTGAGATTCTTCAGTAATAAATTGAATCTTTCCAAGATTAGAACAAAAGCTATCAGAACCATAATCAAATGTAGGCAAAATATTGCTCAATTATATGTATTAAACATCAGAATATGTATACATATGCAGAGCATAATGTGTTCTGGGCTAACATATTATTACTTACAAGGAGTAATAATGAGAGAAAAAGGACCAGTTTTTGCGACGGCTTTAAGGCCCCTAAACATGGTTATTGTAGCCATCATGGGTTCAATCATTTTGGCTGAGCAAATGTACCTAGGAAGGTATCTGTTCCTTACACCACTACCAAATCTAAACCTACAGCCAAAAGAAACTAACTAATCTACTACTAGTTAACAAGGTGATGGTGTTGTCGACATATATAGTCGCAGGCTTGTACCTAGTAGTGTAGGGTAAAGCAAAGGATAAAACGACCTAATCACCATCGAGTAGGTGAAGATTTAGTCATTTGTGGGAGCTGCGCGCTAACGCATCTGGTGGAGGAACTTCATCAGAAGAAAAGCTAATATAGATATGGAGAGCAAGTTCAGCTATAGATCATACAATGTACTATATATCTTAACTATGCAATTGATAACATGATAAATATCTACCTAGCTATCTATCGAGATATTGGTAACACGAGAATCGACATAATTAAGAGCTTGTTGTTACAACTTACATACATCTGAATCGCATATATGTACTCCAGCAAGCAATGAAGCTCGATCAACTCCAGTACTCCACCTCTCATATTTGTGTAAGTTGAAATTCACAACAATGAACTCTCTCTATTTATAGGACAACCAAGAAGATGAAAGCAAGCAACGTTTTCATGCCAAACCTAACTTATGTAGCCGTTTAAATTTAGGTGCTCTGTTTTCTTCCCTTTACACTCTCTTTTTGTCCTTCATCGACTAAATAAGTAGTTAAGTTGTTGCTATCATGATTTCATCATTGGATGGATAAAAGATTTTCATGAGCTAACAGTATCACACAATATTTTTTATTGCCAAACTTAAATCCAACTTTCTCTTTTTCTTCTTTAGTTTTTACCATTTTATAGAAAGAGTTTGGAATTGCTTATTTCAGGTTTCTCTAATTCTTATTTTTAGATGTTCCTTCTAACTCTTTCTTTTGTGTTTGTGATTTTTATAGATTCCCACCTTGGATGAAGTAAATGGTAATCAATTTAATGTGCCAAATTTGAGTTTACATGTAACATTGAACTAGGACATGGAAATCTGAGAGCCTAACCTTCGATTGTATCACAATTTGTTCGTTCTAATGTCTCAATTATTTTATGAATTCATAGTTTGTTAAGAGAGAGAATTATTAGAAAGAAATTAACAAATTATGTTTTCTACTAAACAATGCTAATTAACATTGTGCATAACACAAAAGTAACTATACTAAGTATTTTTTTCTAGTATCAGATTTTTTCTGTTCATGTATTTGAATTGGTTTGGAAATGAAACTTGATTCACTTTTGTTGTAAATAGTCATCTTTGAAATAATCAGCACACCCATTGCTAGTTTACACTACTCAACACACAATGATGATTGAGTTTACATAGCTTTTTCTCTCGATGTACTCTTGTTTATCCACTCTCTTTTCCCTTGTAGATGAGATAAGGAGCTCTCCATTTATAAGAGAGCTTGGTCACAAGAAGACACAGAAGCCTCCTCCCCACATTTTCTTCATGTCAAACCTAGCTAACGTAACCATTTTAAGTGGCTCTAGCTTGCTCCTTAACTCATGTCGAAAATGGAATGGCGGTTGGGAGCTTTCAGTGAGTCGTTGGAGTCTGATCCTTGGCTTTACCCCAGACCACTAGGTACAAGCCTGCTACTATCACCCTATAAATTAAGTAGTAAGGATTAGTTTATTTTTGCTGTAGATTTGGGGGAATTAAGAAACATGCATACAACAAATATACCTTCCCAAATACATTTTCTCTGCCAGAACAATGGACCCAACGATGGCCACAATGACCATGTTTAGTGGGTAGAAAGCAGTCACATAAACCGGACCTCTTTCTTTCATTATTACTCCTTGAAGGTAATAACTTATCCCGGAGCATGTTATGCCCTGCATGCATATGTACAAATAGGTAAGCTTGTGCTTCTGATAGTTTTTGTTCTACTTTTGAATCATAGGTAGATATTTGATGGGTTTTTAGATTTAGGAAAATCATTCAAAACATGATGATGCTGAAATATTTTCTTACGCTGTACACGGCTGCCAGTAATCTGGTATCCCAGTTTATTTCCCAAATTGTTGTTTTCCCCTTTTCTATTACAAGGGTAACAACAGCGCCCTCTATCGTACCTAGGAGGCAGATCAAAGTGGTGAGAGAGAGCTCAGCCGGATAAGTTTTTAGTGTTACTGCCTACAA
>JAYMTH010003409.1:0-10950 GCA_036897465.1 Pelargonium australe | reverse complement strand
TCATTTAGTGAGGTAAAGAGTTATGGCAACAGAAAATCCGTTCATACAAGCTGCAATTCCTAAGTTTGATGGACACTATGATCATTGGGCAATGCTGATGGAAAATTTCTTGCGTTCAAAAGAATATTGGAACTTGGTGGAAAGTGGTGTTCCAGTTACAGCTGCAGGAACTGAAGTAACTGAGGCGCAGCGACGTCAAATAGATGAGCAGAAGTTGAAGGACTTGAAGGCAAAGAACTATCTCTTTCAAGCTCTTGATCGATCCATTCTTGAGACGATTCTCAAGAAGGATACGGCTAAGGACATATGGGATTCTGTAAAGCAAAAATACAAAGGTTCGACGCGAGTTAAGCGAGCACAGCTTCAGGCGTTGAGGAAGGAGTTCGAGACACTTCACATGAAGACTGGAGAGACGGTGAATGAGTACTTTGCACGTACACTCGGGATTGCGAACAAGATGAAGGCCAATGGGGAAGTCAAAGATCACACAGCAGTGGTGGAAAAGATCTTACGATCTATGACTCCGAAATTCAATTATGTGGTCTGCTCAATCGAGGAGGCACAAGACACTAGTGATATGTCTATTGATGAATTACAAAGCAGTTTGCTTGTGCATGAGCAAAGGATGGGCAGCGTGGATGAGGATCAAGCTTTGAAAGTGACATACAATGGGTTCACAAATCGAGGCCGAGGTCGTGGAAGAGGTTACTGGGGACGAGGTTGCGGTCGTGGAAGATCAAATTTTGACAAATCCACTGTGGAGTGTTTCAACTGTCATAAATTGGGGCACTTCCAGTGGGAATGTCAAAGCAAGGAAAGTCACCATACGGAGGGCTCTGAAGAGATGTTGTTGATGGCTCAAGTTGAAGATGAACAACTCAAGAGTGATGTTTGGTTCTTGGACTCTGGCTGTAGCAATCACATGTGTAGTAAGAGGGAGTATTTTGCTGATTTCAACGAGCAATTCTCTGACAATGTGAAGCTAGGAAACAATGCAAGTTTGATGGTGAAAGGGAAGGGAAACGTGCGGGTGCAGATCAACAATCAGGTGCATATTATAACAGAGGTATTTTATGTGCCTGAACTGAAAAATAATCTGTTAAGTATCGGACAACTTCAGCAAAAGGGTTTTGCTATTCTCATTCAGCACAACATTTGCAAGATTTATCATCCCGAGAGAGGTGTTATTATGGAATCTTCTATGTCTTTCAATCGCATGTTCAAAATTGCAGCAGTGCCTTTATCAACAAGTACAATTTGTTTCAGCACGGTAACAGAAGATGTTTGTCAGCTATGGCACTGTCGCTATGGCCACTTGAGTTTTAAGGGACTCAACACGTTACAACAGAAAGAGATGGTGTTAGGGATGCCGCAACTGATGAAACCATCAAAAGTGTGCAAGGAGTGTTTACTCGGGAAGCAACAACGAAATCCCTTTCCAAAGAAGAGTTCATGGAGAGCTGAAATGCCACTACAATTAATTCATTCTGATTTGTGTGGTCCCATTCAACCAGTCTCCAACAATAACAAGAGGTACTTCATTACTTTTATTGATGATTATAGCCGAAAGACGTGGATTTATTTCTTGCATGAAAAGTCCGAAGCATTTTCATTCTTCAAAGAGTTCAAAATCAAAGTTGAACGAGAAACAGGAATGTTGATTAAAGGTTTGCGAACGGATCGTGGTGGCGAATTCACGTCTTCAGAATTCTCAAGTTTTTGTGTTGAGCATGGGATAAAAAGGCAACTTACTACTGCATATTCTCCACAGCAAAATGGAGTTGCTGAGCGAAAGAATCGTACCATTATGAATATGGTTCGAAGCATGATGTTCGAGAAAAATATGCCAAAAAGTTTCTGGCCGGAAGCAGTTAATTGGGCGGTGCACATTCTCAATAGATGTCCGACGCTAGCAGTGAAGAACCAAACGCCAGAGGAAGCTTGGAGTGGCGAAAAACCTCATGTTGGATATTTCAGAGTTTTCGGATGCATAGCTCATGTGCACGTGCCTGAAAAAACTCGAGGTAAATTGGATAAACGCAGCTTAACATGTGTTTTATTGGGTGTCAGTGAAGAATCCAAGGCATATCGACTCTATAATCCAATCAGCAAAAAGATAATTGTCAGTCGGGATGTCGTATTTGAAGAGGACAGCAGCTGGACTTGGGGAGACGAATATACAAGTTCAATTCATTCTGAATTGGATTGGAATGACAGTGAAAGCAATGTTGAATTGGATGATGATCATGAGCAGGAGACAGAGCAACATGAAGAAGGTCTTGTTCAACAAGGTGATGCTCAACAAGGTGAAGTTCCAGCAGATCAACAACTTCCACTTACTGTATCCTCAACAAGACAACGTGTTCCACCGGTATGGATGCGAGATTATTTAACAGGTGAAGGACTTTCCGAAGATGAACTTGAAGCGCATCTCACTGCCAACGTTGGTGATGATCCTGTACACTTTGAAGATGCCAAATCAAATCCAATATGGAGGAGAGCCATGGAAGAAGAAATTGAGGCCATAGAAAAGAATTGCACATGGGATTTGACTGAACTTCCAGCTGGTGCTAAAAAGATTGGAGTCAAGTGGATTTTTAAAACAAAGCGGGATGAGAATGGAGAAGTCAGCAAGCACAAGGCGCGTTTGGTGGTGCGAGGATATACACAAGAATATGGTATAGACTATACCGAGGTGTTCGCTCCAGTAGCTCGCATGGAGACTATACGGCTTGTTGTAGCGATAGCAGCTCACCATGGATGGTCCATTTATCAATTGGACGTAAAATCTGCTTTCTTGCATGGTGAGTTAACTGAAGATGTATACGTCGAACAACCACAAGGTTTCGAGAAGAATGGAGAAGAAGAAAAGGTTTACAAGCTGAAACGTGCCTTGTATGGATTGAAACAAGCTCCTCGGGCTTGGTATAGTCGTATCGAAGGCTATTTTCTTAGCCATGGGTTTGAAAAATGTGAGTATGAACCCACATTATTTACCAAGTCAGAGAAGAATAATATATTGGTTGTGAGCTTGTATGTGGATGATCTAATTTTCACAGGGAATGATGAAAAGTTAGTGATGGAGTTCAAGAGTTCCATGAAGCTTGAATTTGCCATGACTGATATGGGAAAAATGAAATTCTTTCTCGGTCTCGAAGCAACGCAGAAAGATGATGGCATCTTCTTATGTCAAAAGAAGTATGTAGCAGACTTACTCCAAAGATTTGGAATGGACAACTCTAAATCTGTCAATAACCCAATGGTTCCAGGAAGCAAGCTGAGCAAGGTTGAAGACGGAGAAGGAGTAAATAAAACTCTTTACAATCAGATGGTAGGGAGTTTAATGTATGCAACAGCCACAAGACCGGACATCATGTACAGCGTGAGTCAAGTAAGTAGGTTCATGGATAATCCAAAGGAGCTCCATTTCCAAGCAGTGAAGCGAATCATGCGTTATCTCAAAGGAACATGTGCATATGGATTGTTTTACCAAAGAAATCAAGGAAAAGAGCTTGTGGGTTATACAGATAGTGACTATGCTGGTGATGTTGAAGATAGAAAGAGTACATCAGGCTACGTATTCATGATGAGTGAAGCTGCTATCTCATGGAGTTCAAAGAAGCAACCAGTGGTGAGTCTTTCAACCACCGAAGCGGAATTCATAGCTGCAGCAGCAAGTTCATGTCAAGCAGTATGGCTCAGACGTGTACTTGAAAGTGTGGGAAGGAATCAAGTAAGTCCAACAATTATTTATTGTGACAACAGTTCTGCTATCAAATTATCAAGGAATCCAGTTATGCACGGGAGGAGCAAGCATATTGATGTACGTTTTCACTTTCTAAGAGACCTTACAAGAGACAAAATTGTGGAGCTACAACATTGTAGTTCACAAGAACAAGCAGCAGATGTTATGACGAAGCCACTCAAACTGGAAGATTTTGTGCGAATGCGGAACAAGCTCGGAGTCGTATCAGATGTAAACTGAATGTCTGAGGTAATTCAGTTTAAGGGAGGGTATGTTAGCTATGTTGAATAAGTCTCCTAGCTGTACTAAGCTATTGGAGTTGTGTTTCCTTATTTCTAGCTGTTTAGTTGCTGTATACCAGCAAATGAGTTTGTGTTTCCTATTTTCTAGTTGTGTGGTTGCTGGAAATCAGCATGTAGTTTGGATAGAATTTCGTGTGCTATCTTTGAGGGTATTCAGTTGTATGCTTCTCTATATATATTGGTCTTACTCATGAATAAAGTAGTGAGCATTCCCTCAAATACTATAAGCTACTGAAGTTATATTTCCAACACTTGTAACTAAACCCAAGAGCTCAAGCCCGAGCCAACTTCAATGATGGTCAAACCATGTCCCATCACACCTAAAGACGGTCCATAGAGAAAAACATATCTAACGTGTTGACTAAGTCTGAATAAAGGCACGAAAAACTCTAAATGACTAAATATGTATCGGTTCAAACAAAAACTACATTCTCACGAAATGAGACACCATGTGTGCCTCCCGAATACCTATCTACTAATGATCGAGTATCGATATTGGAATAATGGGGTTAAAAATGGGCGTGTGACTGCACATGAGTGTGATTTTGAATTTTTTTTCAGATAATTTTAACGGATTGTAAACAGAACGAAAATTTCGGTAACTCGATCAGAACTTTGTGAGACAAATGTGAGTTATGTTGTTTGATACGAGAAAACGGTCCCCAACTTAAAATGACAAGTACTCAAAGAGTTATGAGTGGCAATTACGTAATTTCGATGAAAACGAGTGGTGTTTGGAGAACGAGGTCCTTTTAATGGGCTTCGCGTCTCTCTCTCGTTCTTCACAGTCCACAAGACACCACCTGCCAGAGCCAAAACGCCTCTTTGAGCATAGACGAAATCGAAAAACCGAATCGCAGAGCAGCGAAGCAATGGCTCTCAAGCTCAATGCCTCCACCACCACCACCTTCCCTTTCTCCTACAACCGCCAATCCAAGCCCCACACTCTCAGATCTCTCACTGTTCGCATGGCCTCCACCATTGGCTCCGCCGCCACCAAGTAAGCTTTTTCCTCTTCATTTCCTCGTTTCTCTCTTTCTCTGGGTCGTCCCTTGTTCGTTGCGTTCTCTTTTATGCTCGATGTAGCCAAATGGGTGTCATCGGAGCTTCGATTTTAGTGGCGGTGTCGAGTGTTAATGGGTACCTGTTAATTTTGTGATTTATCAGCTGAATTTTCTCTCTCATTGGGTCATTAATTGCTCCTTGTGTTCGCTTTTATGTTCGATGTAGCCACATGGGTATCATCAGAGCTTCGATTTCAGTGGTTGTGTTAATGGGTACCTGATATTTTTGTGATTTGTCAGCTAAATATTGAGCTTTCTTTTTTTCATTAATTGTTCGCTGGGTTCACATTTTCTGTTTGATGTAGCCAAATGGGTGTCATCGAAACTTCGATTTTAGTATTTTAATCGATTGGTAGAGTTTTGAGTGTTATTGGGTACCTGATGATTTTGTGATTTATCAGCTAAATTTTAAGCTTTTTTTACCTCACTGGGTCATTGATTGTTTGTTGTGTTCACTTTTTCTGTTCGATATAGCCAAATGGGTGTCATCAAAACTTTGATTTTAGTAATTTCATCTATTAGTGTAGTCTTGAGCGTTAATGGGTACCTGATAATTTTGTGATTTATCAGCTAAATATCAAGCTTTTTCTCTTCTTTTTATTTCTCCCATTGGGTCATTAATTGTTCATTGTATTCTATTTTCTATTCCATATAGCCAAATGGGTGTCATCAAAACTTCAATTTTAGTGGTTGTACTGACTGGTGGTGTTTTGAGTGTTAATGGGTACCTGGTAATTTTGTGATTAATCTAAGATGGTTATTACTGATTGAAATGATTGTTCATGTTTCATTGCATTTTCAAGCTGAGTAATGAGCTTGCATGGCATTATTTTTCTAGTTTGTGTCATTTTTGTGGCTTGAGTTTGGCATATTGTATTGATCTGGGTTATGTTTATTGGTGTTGGATTTGAGCATTTTGTCCTTTTCTGTTTGAATTTGTTGAGAGTTTGGTTGCATTCTAGCAACCTGTCTTTGCTTTTATTTGGGGCAGGTGGGTTTGCTTTTGGCTTTGTTTTTTTAGTTTATAAATTTCTAGTCTTTTTAGCTCAATTTGGTATTGGCATGTAAAAATTAACCTATTTACATTTTTGTTTTTATTTGGAGCAGGTGGGTTCACTTTTCGCGTTGTTATTTAATTTATGATTTTCTAGTCTTTTAGCTCAAATTGGCATGTAAAAACTAACCCAATTTCGTCTAGTTGATGGAATTTATTTTCTTGATTTCGTTGTGGGTCTTTCTGATTCATGCACAAATCCTTCTCAATGTTTCCCGGAAATGTTTCCTCCTTATTTTTCTTCCGTGCTTATTTTTATTGTTATTGTTATTGTTATTGCTATTTTTTATGTCAACATTAGGTTGTTAATGTTTGTACTCTAAGGTGTTAAGAATATGTGTGCATTATTTGTTTATCAGTTTGTTGAAAGTTAGATCTGCTTTTGTTGGATAGTTTCTTCTTTGGAACTAAGTCTTATTGGTTGTGAATTTGATATGTTTGATAGATCTTTCTTCTCATTATTCGTCTTTGGTGGCAAATACAATCACAGCCGGTTTTATATTTAAATGGTAATATAACAGTATTTGTGTGAAGAAAACAATAACTTTTGTCATACTATACCCTGACTTTTTTCAATAAGCCGATTCCTTTGCGACGCTTGTGTAAATTTTCATGCACTCCTCAAAATCCGTTTTTAAAAAAAAAAAATTATTATACTCTCTAAGCAAATTATTATTAGTTGTATCTTTGACTTCTCTATTGTGTTGGTGGTGGTTGTTCTAGTTTGGTCTTGTATGTAATTCACACACTTCCATGACATTTTCCATAAAATCTTACCAATAATATATTTTCTCTATGCGTATTGCTTTCCTTGTGTTTTTTGTTTTTGATGCCTTCACACAAAAAGCATGATCTTGGTGAAATTTCACAGCACTCATTCATATTTTATAAGAAAATGTTTAATTTGGTCCTCTAACTATCTACTTTGTTACGAATTGGTACCCAATTTGGCATTTGTTCCATTATGGTCCCAAACTATGCTATTTTGTTTCAAATCGGTCCAATCTGTACCGCGTCAAATTTTTATGGACAATATTTGTTGATGTGTCAATCATTTGGCGCTTAAGTTAACTAAATTTCTGATGAGACTGATTTGAAACAAAATTGTATGTATTGAGGGACGTAGTTGCCACGTCAATTTTGTCCAATTTGGCCATCAATTATGCAATTTTGTTCCAAAATGGATCTCATTAGTAAATTTAGATAATTTAAACACCAAGTGGTTGCCACATCAACAAAAAGTTCTAGAAAACAATCGCCACGTCAGCTCCGTTTTGGATTGGGCCAGTTTGAAACAAAGTAACATAGTTGGGGAACCAAATTGGAACAAAAATCAAATTAGGTACCAATTTGAAACAAAATGAATAGTTGGGTGACCAAAATAAAACATTTTCCTATTTTATATACAATGACTGTTTGTCATATGGGTGTTAAGATTCAGCATCCAAAAGTCTTTGATGACTATGTCAATATACCACAATTGGTCACAACTAGAAACCCTAGCTACTGGAAATGATGGAAGTAATTAATTTAATATACTAATAAAAAAAGTTGTGTACATACAAACTGACCCCTAAGAATAGAGCTTGCAAATGGGCCGGGTAATAAATGCATGCATGTTATCGGGCTCGGCTCATTTTGCAAGTAAATTATGCTGCGAGCCTTAAACAAGCCAATCCTGCTTGGGCTCTGGCCTAAATGAGCTGGGCCAAAAATGCTGACATGTTTATTAGCCCACTTTTTGTTTGTTTCCTCGAACTTCTTAGCTGAGTAGTGTGATTTATATCCGTATTGAAGGAATGAGGCTTCTTATAATTACGTTCTTGCATTTTAGTATACACTAAACGAAGCTCTCATTATTGAAGATAAGCGAATCTTTGAAACTTCTACTGGTTGCTAGAAATGAATGGTAGAATGCATCTCTGTAATTCATAAAGTATCGTGCTTAAATAAACTGTTATTGATGAATTCAATACCTAATAGGAATTATTCTTCCTCCAAATTGTGTTCGGGTTTTCCCACCTGCAAAACGTATGTGATTCTGTGTAGAAGTTCTTATTGTTTCATTTCATTTCATTTAAACGCAAAAACGACATGACATTGTTTAATCTTGCTCATCATTACGCCATTCATCTGTTTCAATGCCACTCGGGTCAGCTATATATATATATATAGTTGGATAACATAGACCTGATTGTTTTCGGGTTGGGTCGGGTTTGCCATTGAAAATGTGTCGGGTCGGAAAAACATACATTTCTATGTAAAGCCCTCAACCTGAAACATACACGGACCCGAATCCTCTTCCGGGTCTGGTTCGGTCTTTTCCAACCCAAACCTAAATAAGCGGATTTGTCAGCTCTACTTATGGATATATATATTTTGGGCCTTAATTTCTTTTGTTTCTTGTAGGGAGGTCGCGAATGTTAAGAAGCCCTTTGTGCCTCCACGAGAGGTACATGTTCAAGTGACACATTCTATGTCACCGCAAAAGATCGAGATGTTCAAATCCTTGGAGGATTGGGCTGAGGAGAACATTCTGGTGCACCTAAAGCCGGTTGAGAAATGTTGGCAACCACAAGATTTTCTGCCAGATCCGGAGTCAGATGGATTCTACGACCAAGTCAAGGAATTGAGGGAAAGGTCAAAGGAACTCCCTGATGACTATTTTGTTGTGTTGGTTGGGGATATGATCACAGAAGAAGCCTTACCCACGTACCAGACAATGCTTAACACCTTAGATGGAGTTCGAGATGAAACCGGGGCAAGTCCTACTTCTTGGGGAATTTGGACTAGGGCGTGGACTGCTGAAGAGAATAGGCACGGTGACCTTCTCAACAAATATCTTTACCTCTCAGGACGAGTAGACATGAGGCAAATTGAGAAGACGATTCAGTACCTGATTGGGTCAGGAATGGTGAGATTCTCATTTTTCCCGTTTTGTTCTGTTTCATTTGCCTGATATCATAATGAATTTGGTAGCGTTTGGATTAAATTTTTTTGGAATGGGAATGAGAATCAAGAATAGAGAATTTTATTCCCATTCCCATTCCGATCCTTGATTCTCATTCATCGACAAAAATTCTAATCCAAACCGTACCTTACCTTAGGGTTTTAAGAGAGGTTTTTGGGTAGTTCTTGTATTACTATTGAATGAAAGGTTTCAAGCTTAACGAACACTGAAGTTCTGGCAATGTCAAATGTGTCCTACAATACACTTGATGAGAGAGAAAAAGCACAGTTAAGTCTAGCTGATGGAATTAAAATTGAAAATACATTGTTGGTTGTCACGAAAAATAAAGTATAGGGGGGTATCTGCAAATGTGGCCAAGTATATGGTACTTATTCATAATTTGCCATATTTTCTTTTATGACCATACAATTCTTGCCTGTGTGATTCTATATTTCTCTTTATCTACACTTATATTTGCTTAACCCTTTCTTCTCACAGGACCCCAAAACCGAGAACAATCCTTACCTTGGTTTCATCTACACATCATTTCAAGAGAGAGCTACGTTCATTTCCCATGGAAACACTGCAAGGCATGCCAAGGAACACGGGGACTTGAAGCTGGCACAAATATGCGGAACCATAGCTGCTGATGAGAAACGCCACGAAACTGCCTACACCAAGATCGTGGAGAAGCTCTTTGAGCTTGATCCTGATGGCACCGTCATGTCTCTCTCCGACATGATGAGGAAGAAAATCTCAATGCCGGCGCACCTGATGTTTGATGGAGAGGACGACAACCTTTACGACCACTTCTCAGCCGTTGCTCAGCGACTCGGAGTCTACACTGCGAGGGACTACGCGGACATATTGGAATTCTTGGTTGCGAGATGGAATGTGGAGAAGCTCACGGGTCTTTCCGGGGAAGGGCGTAAAGCGCAAGATTATGTATGCGGGTTGGCTCAGAGGATCAGGAGGTTGGAGGAGAGAGCTCAGGGGAGAGCGAAGCAAGCATCGACAGTTCCTTTCAGCTGGATCTTTGGCAGGCAAGTGTTGCTTTAAATTTGCGCGTATTAAACGTTGATCGCTGCTGGTGGTTAAAAATGCATTTCAGTTGTAGAGATACACTAGTTTTCTTGTGTTGATGTGTGTGGGTTTTTGAATTTTAGTGTTTTTGTAAGAGTAGCTACTTTTTGTTCATGTTTTGAGCTATACAATAAAGTGGTGCTACTAGTTTTAGTAGATGATTTCATGAGAGGTCTCTCATGAATGAATGAATGAATTGTAATGTTTGGTAGCATATTTTGTTTGATAAAGTGTACTTTCCTTCGTTGTGTTGTTACTCATGAATGAATGGATTGTAATGTTTGGTTGCATATATTCTTGAGAAAAAGTGTAACAGGCGTGTTTGTGTCGTGTTGAAAGTTCAGTAAAAAGTAGCGCTTACAAAAAAAGAAAGGAAAAAAAGTTTCTTATTTTCACAATAGACCTCTGTATTAGTTTCTTGATGGACCTCTGTAAGTTTTGTGATTGTGTGACATGACTCAACAATATATATTTTTTTTTATCGGCAAAAATACTGATTTATTCAAGAAACAAATAAACAGTACATACTCGGGATGGGACACAAAGTCGCCATATACACGAAATGAGAAAAATCATTAAACAAAATTAATGACTAGACTCATGGGGTTCCCAAACAAAACGGGAACCAAAGCAATGAATGAAAAAACGTGAAACCCTTGATGTTCCCCAAACAAAACGGGAACCAAAACAATGAATGAAAAAACGGGAAGCCCAATGAACAAAAAATGAAGCAAGTCTGTGATGGCGGCCGG
>JAYMTH010003408.1:0-10951 GCA_036897465.1 Pelargonium australe | reverse complement strand
AGAAAACAGAAAATCTTAATAATATATAAATTATTTAAAAAAAGTATAAACTTCAAAAGAAATTTAGAATATGCTAAAAATAGCGTGTTGCATTATAATGAAAAACTTATGTTGATAATGTGTCATAAAATTGACGAGTGCAAAAACAAAATAACAACAGTATAATATAGAATACGAGAATTTGCAAGAAATTAATATCATATTTGTTCATTCTTAGATTAAAGATTAAAAAAATCTATGACGTTAGTTTAGATTAATTGTTCCGTTAGCAACGTTGAGGTGACATTTAAAAATAATTATACAATAATTTTGTTACACACGTGACACATACATACAATTTTAAGTTAATTTATTCAAGAGCGAATTATGTTATATTAAAATTAAATATAGACAACACTTGTCACTATTTGATTAGTCAATATTTTGTTTATTATTATTACTACTACTTTATTACATTTTTCTTTATTACTATTGTACCTATTTTGAATGGGTCTCCATTTTGTAATTTGTTTTTATTTGTAGTGAATAACATGCAATTAATTAAAATTTTGAAGTAAAACATTATGGCAATTGCTTTTTGGTTTGGCCATTTGTTTGTTTTGTCATATTTTATGATTAGATATGGATAACGGAAATTTGAATTTCTCGAGTGTTTGGTTTTAAAATATGGAATAGAGACGTGACATGAGAGGCAAATTTGGAGAATCATTTGTAAATTGAAATTGACCGTGTGGATTTCAATGTTTTACTTGCCAATTTGACAAGTTGTCACACATCTATTATTGAACCCTATTTCTATCCGCCACGAGTTTTGTGGTTGACACATTTGCTTTTGCAACAACCACTCCACTTTTCTACTTTTCCAAGCTTATAATTTCTATATTTGTTACTATCCATATTGAGAGGCTTTTTTATTTTCTTTTCAAAAAGAGAATGACAAGATGTATGTTAGTAATTAATGTTTTTTTGTATTGAATTGGGATCGCATACAATAATTGTGGTTGAAGACAAACGAGCATTCTTGTTTTGGCGACGGTATGAGGTGAAATTTGAGGTGAAGTTTAAGGTGACGCTATTTCAGAAAGTGAAAAACATTGTAATTTCGAGTATGATGTCCCGTTTTTGATAAAGTGTTATGTGTGTTGATATACTTGAGGTGTGGTATTAGGTCCCAATTCCCGTCAATGAATATGTGCCACAAATTATTAATGGGACGTTTGAGCTCAGGCCAGATGGCAGATACAGCCTATAACCACATAACATATATTTGGCTATTTGCTACATTTGGATTGAATCCTCGTCATTTTAAATTTCAATTTACTTTGCTGAATTTGCACAATACACATGTAAACAACAAATGCAGAAAACAACAAAAACAACTGATGAGCACTGCGTAACTTTTTATAGATTAGGTTTTTATCTAATTTGGGCTAATTGTATAATTCCTTGAAACAAAGGAAAGGAAAGGAAAGAGATTCACTTTACTTAAAGGTTTGATTGCCAATGAGCAAAGGAAGAATGGTGGTTTATATTTTGGTTCCAGAACATATAATAAGATTACATTTTAAAACATGTTTTCTAATGTGTATTACAAATTTAACTCATTTACAAATCATACAACAGACGTGCTGGGCCAAACAGTTTACATTTTGGATTTTATTTGACGTTTCTGGCTTGAATTTATTTGTTGACGGTATAAGGTTGAGTTTTATGTTATAAGAGGAGAGCTACCTTAACATTATATCTCTCATCAGAGCTCTTGTAACCTTAAGATTACAAGTTCGAATTCTTACACCCCAAAATCTCGTCTATCCACTTGTAAAATTATATCACACTTGCATGTGAAGGAAACGTGTTTGAAATATAATTTGAGCTTTGAGATGAATAGGTTATGTAACACACAACTAACAAACCCAAAGCTACATTTATGTATCCTTTAAACTTTATGTCATGCAATCATTTCACGAACGAAAAATAGAAAATGAAACATATATAAAGTACATGTTAACCACTAATGGTGGCGCAGTTGGTTAATCCAGCTGTGTGAGTGGGAAGAGATCTCAGAATCGATCCCCACTCAACACATGGTGGTGGTGGTGTAAGAGACCACTTTGGTGCGGTAAGGTGCCAAAAGCCCTAGGTTAGGGTTAAGATGCAAAGTCTCTTTCCTAGACACTATTTGTTATTTGTTCAAGCTTGTATATATTCGTCTTGTAACGATTCCTTAAGCCGTTACAAGAAAGAATTTCGGCACCGTTCTGTATTAAAAAAAAAAAAAATAACATGTTTCCAAAACAAACAAAGAAAATTTCGGTTCTTTTCAATTTAATGTTACTACGTTGCCATTATCCACCTCTACAGTGGCACCAAGAGACGGATAAAGCAGGAACTCAGGGTGCAATATTTGCCTATTATAGACATCGATGGCTTCGTATTGTGCTACTTACCAATAATACACTTGTGTTGTGTCACCTTCAATTACAAACCACATATATGTTAAGTACGTGGCAACATTTGAATCCAATCTAAAATGATAACTACACATACACATGTTTCAAAGAATTGAAAATATTAATGAAACATGCTCTTATATACTACATCCTCTGTCCAACTAAACTTGGTTTAGTATTGCGGTTAGAGAGAGTAATTTAATAATTAGAGTCGAGGGCAGGCAAAAACTGATACAATTATTTTCATAAATACTATTTGGAGTATGTTTATCGAAACGGAAACGAAATTAGGTGAAATTATAAATGGAGATGGCCAATTTATAGAGAAAAGAGTGATTAATTATGGGTTGTCCAAGTACAATTAATCACAAGTGCATGTGGTCCAAAAACAATTAGTTATAAGTACATAAACTACAAAATGTCGGTGATCTTTAATAGAAGTTTGCACAATCTTCGCCGGTGATCATCAACCAATTTGGCGGGAAATCATTTTTGTTTTTTTTTTTTTTTTTTTTTATGGATGTTCCGATCAGTTAATCACCAGTACATTGTCGTTGGTGATGTCCAATAAACATACTAACAGTAAATCCTATGATAAAATCACCAACGAAAGTATTCATGCATCATTCAAACACTTTACTTTATAAATAATCAATATTAATATTATTGAAACACATATTATATATTAAATATATGAGCGTAATATATATGAATCATCCTTGTCAAATTCAATTACTCTCGCTTTTTTGGCCTAGTGACAAAACTAGGTGAATTTGGAGGCGAGTTATGTGATCCCATGTGGCTCGCACTGTCTTGTGCCTTTCCTCGCGATAATGTTTTTTTTGCCTCATCAGGTTTTTGTTTAATTATGTAACTTTTCAATATTTTCGGTTTCTTCATGTATATTTTTTATTAGTATATAAACATCATACTCGAAGTAACATTGATTTTCGCTCTTCAAATTAAAGGGAGCGTCACCTTAAATTTCACTCCACAAATCTCATCACATACCGTCGACAATGAGACTCGAATTTGAGACCCCAGGGAGAATCCAAAATAGTCTATGATTAATAATACTACATCAGTCCAGCAATAATCGTCTTCTTCGTTAAATTTAATTGATCGTTTCAATAGGAGCACGATCTTCAGAATTTGGTAAGATAATTTTATTTCGTGTATTTAATTTGCACACCTAGACTTTTCAAATTATGTATCAAAACCTTTGTATGTTCACGTAAAGAAAATGAAATAATAGATGCATGCATGTACACCAAACATCTTGAATAAAATATAAAAGAAAAACCGTGTAGCACTCGCATAACGTTCGCAGATATTTATGTTGTAACACATAGTCACATATATGCAACGGTACTTGGATTTGGGACGTATATATGTTGGACTAGTCTTCCAAATAATTCCAATCCGAATTGTAATCAATTTGAGTTTCTATAGCTTAATTAATTGCTTCTGTATTTACGATGAACAAATTAATTATATTAAACAAGTGGATAATGATGATGAATCAATCATGGATTGCTCTATCATGACTAAGTCTTATGAATAGATAGCTAATAGCTTCCACAGCAGTTGTTTGATCTTTTGTAGTCTCGATCCTACTTTTGTTTCGTGCTCAAATAATTAATATATAAATCTCATTAACTATTCAGTCAAGCAACAACAATTGAATTTTCAGGATTGAACAAATCTTTTGAGAATTCAGAATTGTGTTGTTCTTGAATCCATACTCGAGCCGTAGAGTTCAAGAGTACTTTCTATAGCTACATGTCATAGACAGTAAGAGACCACCCTTAAGACGTTTGTGGGTGACTCGTTCTTTTGAGACGTGCTAATACTCTAAAATTTCGTTGAATACAACCCGCAATGACCTACAATAAATACCAACCATATTTAGACTCAACTTGTAATATGGATGATATCAGCTCTAACAACTTGGCAGAGATTCAAATCCCACAGGCCGATCGAGGAATCCAGTCTGCCAATACGAGCAAATTAGTCGAATAAATCATCAACATCCTTGCTTTCGCGTTCAACTTTAATGCAATAAATGCCAAAAATCAATGTATACAAATATATATACAATCAACATATTAATTTATTGAGAAATGTCATACATGAACATCCAAGTTGAATCCTCCAGGTGCTATCCGTCCCTAGCTACCTGTATACTCTGAACCATAATTAGGAAACACAAATGAGGTTTGGGTTCGTTTTCTTAATTTCACAACTCCAAAATTAACGACATTTTGCATACATTTGTAATATTCATGGAGAGCATAATCAGAAATTGATATGTATCCCAACCTACGAGGCACGAGCAATAGCAAAAGCCTTTCATTAAAACAACATTATCTGCAGAAACATGGGGACTGGGGAACTTAATTGATCAGCTGATAGAGGCCGCTTGGGACAATATCAAATTCTTCAATGAGTGGAAAATCAAAGATGGCATTGTAGCTAGCTAGTCCGATGGGATGTCAATTATCATGAACTTGCAGCTGGGAGTTTTCTCCTTTGGGCTGCTTTGAAGGTTACATGTAGGGTGACAAGACCTTTAACACTTGTGATGAGATCGTTGAAGCCCATCAACACCCATTAGAACTTTCCTTCAGGCCCAAATTTTGGAAGGCGACGTAGAGGGTGTTCACTTGACACCCGTTGTTAAGTAATATTCTTTCGACCCGGGATTAAAGAACATTGGTTGAGATATTAGTTAGTTTTCTCATGGGTATGGGAGCCATCTCCTTCTCGAGGTAGAATACATTTTCACCCAATCGATGCTCTTGGAGTTAGTGGTTCTAGAAGTTGGGACATTCTTTTTCTTTTTCAAGGCACAATATATTAGTCATGACTTGACCGATCAAGCACCATTGCCTGGTGGTATTGTTCATTTTGTAAGTGTTATAGACGGGGGCATTGAGTAGGTTCCTTATTCGCTATGGTCCCCTTACTTTATTTTGCCCATCGTATGTACTCTTTCGACTTGCTTACCGCTGGTCAGCGCGAAACTAACTCAACTTTCCTTCCTCTCAATCTTCTTCACCGCTCTCCTCAAGTAGAAACAATTCTCGATATCCCAGGGGAAGCTCTTGGACCTATAAGACTTCGGAATAGGTTTTGGACTTATGGGACTTCGAGGATTCAAGGATGAACTCCAGATGAACTTTTTGCCTTTCATACTATATGGAGAGCTTTTGGAACTCTGAATTTGGAAACAGACTTCGCGTCGTACAAAGACTTTTCAGTTTGGAGTGTACTGCTTAGGTGACACTCAAACGCCACATGTCATGACGTAATTCGTTATTTAAACTCTTTTTTTGGTAACATCGGATAACTTTCTGGTTGGCAAACGATACATTTATGTCGAATATGTTTTATTCAAAATATGGAGTGTTATTGATAAAATTGATATTTTTGTATGCAAAGAGTTGGGATAGTAGTTGACTTTTTGTGAGAGAGTCCAGACCCATTGGCTTGATCCAGCAGCTGCAGTAGGTCCAGCCACGCAATCAAACAGACCCACATGATGGGACCAGATGACGTGGCAACACATACGTTTTGCAGAGAATCCAAAACCTCGACCCCACGTTATGTTTCCTTTCCTCTTCCACTTCCTCTCCCTTGCATTGCGTTGCATTGCATTGCAGCTTCCGTCGAGGAAAGTTCGCGAAAAGCAATACAGACGTAAATCGCCTTCGAATATTTCTCCAAAAATCACCCCAATTTCCCAAATTCCTAGCAAGCAAACCCACATCTTGTCTACAAGCATTCCTAGCTCTCTCTCTCTCACTTGGAGAATTTGCTGCAGATTTTGCAGCGAGTTACTGGGTTCTGCTTTGCAGATCTGATCTCGCCTTTTCACCAAGCGATCTGATTTCGGCCCATTCCGTTTTGCGTTTATGATCTGATTTTGTAGAGCCATTTTCTTGAGATGGGTTTGATTTTTACGCGAATGTTCTCGTCCCTGTTTGGGAATCAGGAAGCCAGGATCCTCGTTCTCGGGCTCGACAATGCCGGGAAAACCACGATCCTCTGTATGTCACTGACATTGGATCATGGCCAATTTCTAGTTTTGCCTATTTTGGGCGATGGGTTGGATTTTTCTTTTTGTTCTGATTAATTGATTTGGTGGATTGCAGATCGGCTTCAGATGGGTGAAGTTGTCTCTACGATTCCAAGTAGGTCCTCTTTACTTTTGCTACTTTCTGAGAATGATGAAAATAAATGAGTTTTTGTCTAATTATACTCCTTATTTTGATGCAGCAATTGGTTTTAACGTGGAAACAGTGCAGTACAATAACATCAAATTTCAAGTTTGGGATTTGGGTATTCAAATTTAACTCCTCTGTTCTTTCATGGCAAATTATTAAATTTAAAAAAATTGATCATATTTACCGATAATTACACTGCAGCAAGGTTTTATTTCTCAAAATGGTGAAATATGGCTATTAATCACCCAGTGATAGCCGATAGGGCATGAGTTTGGTAGATTTGTATAGAACTCATGTTTTTGGGAGATTTGTACAAGTCATTGCCAATTGGCAGCTCTTCTTAATCTGTTGCTAGGTGTTCAATTGGCATACCTTTAAGTGGTACACATGTAATTATTTAATTGGAATTGCTCCCAGTAAACAGCTTGTTAAAGACACGTGATGCATCATTTCTTGGCTCAGTGACTAATTTGTGACTGTCTATAATGTAAATAATAGAATTTTCACGTATAACCAATCAATGTTATATGTGCTCATTGTTTAGTTTCATCCATCTTAAATACATGCATTTTAGATTATAGAATAACTTTTTTACTGAACTTATACTGGAATATATCATAAGCATGTTCTTATGAACCCTTCCAAGGTTGAATTTTTAGTTAATAAGGGCAGCATATTTCCTGCTTCTGTCTTACGAAAAGTATGTTCCTCAGATAGTGCAGTTGTATAAAGCTAGAAGTAAGGGAACTATTACTACTCTGATGCAGAGATGTAGTTGTATCAAACATACATTCATCTGTGGTCAGGAATCAGGATATTTCCTACTGCTAAAACTACATGTGTTTCATTTTTTGTATTTACAGTTTTATTGGTTGACTAAGATGAAGTAAATTGATATGCTGTTCTAGTCATTGTTTTTTATTACCGATAAAAGATTGACATTTTTTATGTTAATGTTATTCTAGAAGCATTTTCTTTGTCACTTCATTTTGTATTTTAAAAATTATCACACTTTTCTTGTCATTCCTATTTCTCAATGAATAGCTAGTGTTTTTTCAGTTTCTAATTCTGATGGAGTTTTTTTTTTTTTGTTTTTTTTTGTTGTTGTTGTTGATGCAGGTGGACAGACAAGCATCAGGTAACTTTTTTAAGATTGGGATTCTTTCTTTTTCCACAACTGAAATAATTCTAGCTTTCTCCATTTCTTTTTTTGTTTAATTTTTCCTTTTAGTTAGATTTCTAAATATGTGCTGATGATGCATAAAAAAGGTACCAATTAGGTCATCATATGTCATTACATGTTGTTTATAATGAAAGTAATGAAACAATCATCTACTAGGTAGAGGTAGATTACAAAATTTAGGTTATTTAGTTCGAGAATTAGTTTAAGTGTTCTACTCAGGCTTATGACTTCTAATGGGGCAAAATTTAACTATACAACGCATTCTTTAAGTTGAAATATTCATACTACTAATACATGCATCTTGACAGGTGTAACTAAAATTGAAAATCACACTTAAGTGCCAAAATTTGATCTTGTATAATATAAGAAGCAATTGGGTTCTGAGTGTAAATCAAATAAAAGATCAAATATCCTTACAAGATGAGAAAAGATTGCATAAAATTTAGGAGGTGGTGGGGGAAGAGATACTAAGAGGAAGAAACATTGAGATGGAATAAGAACAGAATATGAAGGTGGTAATCTTCGGAGAAGGAAGATTCAGATAGATAAGTAAACTAAACATGGATAACTATAATATCAATACTCAACACCTAACTTATTGTGCTTTCCTCTATTAGTACTAGTAAAGCTGATAACATCAAGCTGCTTTGGGGCTATGCTAATTTGGGTATTCAGTATTCTTGTACATACCTGTTGCATTATCCCTTTGAACTTTGTTCTCAGCTTCTGGCTTGTCTTCACTAGGTGGCCATCCACTGACTCTTGTTCGCTTTGGACTCACATGAGTCTTTTTTTTTTTTTACTCTTGCATGCCTGTCAAATTCTAGCAGTGTCTTGCATGCATGAGATGCATGGTTCTACATTTTCATATGAGCCATTTGTGGGTCCCACAACCCATGCAAGGATAGTCATTCCTTCTTGGTTGTTCTGTCGTCTTTTCCTTGGACATTGATCTTGTCCTCAAGGTCATGTTATGAACATTTGGTTAAAGTGATTTGGAGTTGCATATCGCATAATTGCTTTTTTGCTTGTATTTTGTTATCACATGCACGAGTCAAGCACATCTTCTCCATGTGGTTGTGTATGTGTATGACCAGATCGGCCCATTCCATGGCTTACCTATGTCATTAGTTGCATGTCTTGGTTCTCGATTTTCCCGCTTCCTCTCCCTTCCACACTTTGTCAACTGTATCTTTCATGTAGGAATGCCACTTCTTTTTTCTTTTTTTCCCAGGACCCTGCAATCGAATATTGCTGCTTTTGCAATTGAGTCGCCACCAATCAAAATTAAAGAGCACACCATCAATATGAGAAACCATAATTTTAGGACCATTCCAATACTAATAGGCGATGCAAAATAAACATATGAAAAGAAGGTTGAGAATTTTTCCTCACCTGTTCCTGTAATTGGATTAACTCATATAAAGTGGTCATCAATCTCCTCTTGGCTACAAATAACTTCCCCAATAGCATCAAGTTTAGATTTTGTGAGATGATTGAGACACTAATTTTAGTTCGCTATGCGAACAATTCCAAATTGCATAGGTGCTTGGTCGGGTCACGATCTTTGGTAGGAACCAAGGAGTAGAGTCCCATGGTGGCAAGGAAAGGCAATTGTGCGTTTGAACCTACATGGATGATAGTTTATGTGAGGTGACCTTCACATTTGGCTTAAAAGTCACTGCAGGGAGTTTAATGTATAGATAGATAGGGTTTCCGTTTGTTGGGTGGACTGCTATAGCAGCCAGGGCAACTACATGATCGTTAGTATCTGCAGTGTGGCTTGCCCATCCAATGGTAAGGGTGGTTTCGCGATGACATCTTGTGATTGTTTCCTTTCCGAATTTGGCGCATATACATTGATGGCGAACATGTTGATTGTGGCGCAGTCTGCTGCACAGTTGACAGTATAATTGTTGGTGAATTATTTTGTGATGCACCCGAACTTGGTTGAAACCAGGCTGTTAGTGCAAGTTGCAACACCGTTTGTGGGGAACTGGCTGTTACTATGTTGACAGGCCCTCCCTCTTCAGTGAAAAAACACAATGGGCGGTGCTGCGTTGTGGTATTTTGACGTGGACAACAATGGTTGTCATCACCTACCTTTGTAACCATCATCTATGAAAATGGAAAGGGGACAGCAAGTTTGGGATAATTAAGAACATGCAACTCATGACGCACAGGTGAATTATGTTAGGAAGATATGCAGATGGGGCAGTGTGGCCAAACACTTGACTCAAGCATGTTATAACAATAGCTAAGAAGGGGTATGGGTTAGGTGTTAAGTATTAACTATTGATGGTACTAGTTATTCTTGTTTAGTTTTCCCATCTATTTTTACCTCTTTCCTTTTGAAGATTGTCAATTGTGTATTTTTTTTCTTGTTCTCCATCTCAGAAATACTTCCTCATTTTAATCCATTAATGAAATCATGATAAAGCTAAATATACGAAAATCTTCATAACCAGTTGCTTAAAGATTGGGAAGGCTGGTAATGTTTTAAAGAAGGCATTGAAAAAATAATACTATATCCTAAAATAAATTGATCAGCTATAAAATAATAGATTAAACTCATGATAAGTGTTTGGGATTTCGCAAAACTGGGGTTGACAAACTCTTACCTAGTCAGGATTGAGTTGTTTTAGGTTTAAAACTGGGGCTTTATGCCCCAACTAATAACACAAATATCAAGCAGAGGACGTGTAAAAGAGGGAAATCAAACTTTTCTATCATACAATAAATTAAAAACAGTACAAACACAAATAACTGAATTGCATAGTTGTCTTACTATGAGATGTCTCTCCTGTTCATATTCAACCTGCTGCAGAGTTGACAGTTTGTTGTTTAACCCATGCATGGCCCTTTAGAGTATAACTCTGTGAGTTTGCAAAAGGTTTTCATGTATACTAACAAAAGTGTACCCCTTTTGAGTATTACCGTGTGTCATTTGTTTTGTTTTTTTCTTTGAAACTACTGTCATTTGTTAATTATGTTAGTACAGTATATTATTTTCTTGGGTTAAAGGCACTAGAGGTACCTAAACTTTGGGCTGAAACCCAATTTGGTACCCAAACTTTAATTGTACCAGA
>JAYMTH010003407.1:0-10954 GCA_036897465.1 Pelargonium australe | reverse complement strand
CCATGGTCTTCGTCTCCACACCAGACCACAAAACCTTAACCCTAGACCTAAATCCCACCACCACCACTCTCCACGCCCTCAAGCTCTCCCTCCACCAAATCTCCCACATACCGGTTCCCCTCCAGCGCTTCCTCATCCCCTCCGGCGCCGATGACTCGCTCCTCCTCTCCGAACTTGGTGTCCGACCAAACTCCACCCTCGCCCTCCACATTCCCCTCCTCGGCGGCACCCAGCCGCCGGGAGGCCCGCCCAAGCCCCGGCTCGAGTTCTTGAACTCCAAGCCACCGCCGAATTACGTTGCCGGACTCGGTCGTGGTGCTACAGGGTTCACTACCCGGTCTGATATCGGGCCTGCCCGGGCTGCTCCGGATCTTCCCGACAGGTCCGCTGCCGCGATTGGCGGTGCTGCTCCTGGAGCCCCGGCGGTCGGGAGGGGGAGAGGGAAGCCTGGGGAGGAAGAGGAGGACGATGAAGGAGAAGAGAAAGGTTACGATGAGAACCAGAAGTTCGATGAATTTGAAGGGAACGATGTGGGGCTGTTTGCCTCGGCGGAGTACGATGAGGACGACAAGGAGGCCGATACGGTGTGGGAAGCGATCGATAAGAGGATGGATTCGAGGAGGAAGGATCGCAGGGAGGCTAGCTAGGTTGAAGGAGGAGATCGAGAAGTATCGTGCTTCGAATCCGAAGATCACGGAGCAATTCGCTGACTTGAAGAGGAAGCTATACGACATGTCAGCGAATGATTGGGAGAGCATTCCGGAGATCGGTGATTACTCGCTGAGGAACAAGAAGAAGAGGTTCGAGAGCTTTGTGCCGGTGCCGGACACTCTGCTGGAGAAGACTAGGCAGGAGCAGGAACATGTTACTGCATTGGATCCGAAGAGCAGAGCCGCCGGAGGGACAGAGACTCCGTGGGCTCAGACTCCGGTGACCGACTTGACTGCTGTCGGGGAGGGGAGAGGTACTGTTTTGTCACTGAAACTTGATAAGTTATCGGATTCTGTCACGGGATTGACTGTGGTGGATCCAAAAGGGTACTTGACTGATTTGAAGAGTATGAAAATTACTAGTGATGCTGAAATTTCGGACATCAAGAAAGCTAGATTGTTGTTAAAGAGTGTTACAAAGACAAATCCGAAGCATCCTCGTGGTTGGATTGCTGCCGCGAGGTTAGAGGAGGTGGCAGGTAAGGTTCAGGCAGCTAGGCAGTTGATACAGAAAGGGTGCGAGGAGTGTCCTAAGAATGAGGATGTTTGGTTGGAAGCTTGTAGGCTAGCGAGTCCCGGTGAATCCAAGGCAGTGATTGCTAGAGGAGTGAAGTCTATCCCGAATTCGGTGAAATTGTGGATGCAGGCTGCGAAATTGGAGCATGATGATGTGAATAGGAGTCGGGTTTTGAGGAAAGGACTTGAGCATATCCCTCATTCTGTCAGGCTGTGGAAGGCGGTGGTGGAACTTTCCAACGAGGAGGATGCAAGACGGTTGCTTTCACGAGCTGTGGAATGTTGTCCTTTGCATGTTGAATTGTGGCTTGCATATGCGAGGCTGGAGACTTATGATCAGGCTAAGAAGATTTTGAATAGAGCTAGAGAGAAGCTATCGAAGGAGCCTGCGATTTGGATTACAGCCTCGAAGCTTGAGGAAGCTCATGAGAATACCATCATGGTGGGGAAAATAATTGAGAGGGGTATTAAGGCCTTGCAGAGAGAAGGGTTGGTGATTGATAGAGAAGCGTGGATGAAGGAAGCTGAGGCCGCTGAACGGGCAGGATCCGTTGCAACTTGTCAGGCTATAATTCGGAATACAATTGGGATTGGAGTGGAGGAAGAAGATCGAAAGAGGACATGGGTTGCTGATGCAGAGGAGTGCAAGAAAAGGGGTTCGATCGAAACAGCCAGAGCAATTTATGTGCATGCTCTTACGGTGTTCTTAACGAAGAAAAGCATATGGCTTAAAGCTGCGCAGCTTGAGAAGAGCCATGGAACCCGGGAATCTCTTGATGCTTTGCTTCGCAGAGCAGTCACATACAGACCACAGTCTGAAGTTCTGTGGCTCATGGGCGCCAAAGAGAAGTGGCTTGCTGGAGATGTGCCTGCCGCTCGAGCAATTCTTCAGGAAGCATACGCTTGCATTCCAAACTCCGAGGAAATTTGGCTTGCGGCTTTCAAGCTTGAATTCGAGAACAACGAGCCCGAGAGAGCAAAAATGCTTCTTGCCAAGGCTCGAGAAAGAGGTGGTACAGAAAGAGTTTGGATGAAATCAGCCATTGTTGAGAGAGAACTGGGTAGCACTCTTGATGAGAGGAGGTTGCTTGATGAAGGACTGAGACACTTCCCGTCATTTTTCAAGTTGTGGTTGATGCTTGGTCAGCTAGAAGAACATCTGGGTCGCCTGCAGCAAGCCAAGGAAGCTTATGAGTCGGGCCTGAAGCACTGTCCTAATTGCATTCCTCTTTGGCTTTCACTTGCCAACTTGGATGAAAAGATGAACGGGCTAAGTAAAGCTCGTGCAGTTCTCACCATGGCGAGGAAGAGGAATTCTAAGAATCCTGAACTCTGGCTCGCTGCAGTCCGAGCTGAACTCAGACACGGAGACAAGAAAGAAGCTGATAATTTGATGGCGAAGGCCATGCAGGAGTGCCCAACTAGTGGTATATTATGGGCAGCGTCCATTGATATGGCTCCACGCCCCCAACGGAGGATAAAAGCTTCGGATGCTTTGAAGAAGTGTGGCCAGGAACCACATGTCCTCGCAGCTGCGGCCAGGTTGTTCTGGCATGAAAGGAAGGTAGACAAAGCCAGAATCTGGCTCAACAAAACTGTGACTCTCGCTCCTGACGTGGGGGATTTTTGGGCTCTATACTACAAATTTGAACTTCAGCATGGGAACGAGGAGACCCAGAAGGATGTTTTGAAGAGATGCACTGCAGCGGAACCAAAGCACGGAGGGAAATGGCAAGTGATTTCTAAGGCGGTAGAGAACTCCCACCAACCCACTGAAGTGATACTGAAGAAAGTAGTGGTTGCTCTCGGGAAAGAAGAGAACGCTGCTGAGAATAGCAAACACCAGGTACTTTTAACCTTGTAGCTTTGCAAGTTTTTCTTGTTTCGACATGTAGTTGAGGATTAGATTAGTGCGAAAAATATATTTTACAGTATACTTTTCTCCATTTTTTGCATGATTGTTTTGATGGATAAAATTGGCTTTGAAGCAATTGGCATTGTTCTGGTTATATGAGTTGGAAACATTGTAGGAATGAATATATGCAATTTTTTTTTTTTTTTTTTTATAAGCAAATTCCCTACTAAGTTCAGGGGAAGAGTAATTATATTCTGTCATGAAACTACAAAACAAAAAATTCATTTTTACAAGAGATTCCTGAAATTGTTGGCTACTTGCATTGCTTTAGAAACTCGGATTGTCTCTTTTCACTGCCTGATGGAGAAATTGTTCACTTTTGGTTCTCATTCAAGCCAATCCAACGAGTTTCTCGCTGACCTCCCATAACTTGCGCGCCTTTTCTGCATCACTGGCTTCTTTCGAGAGCTGGTTCTCGAACGAGGCTGAGTTCTTGTTCCAACTCCAGTAAACACCAGATTTTGTCAGGCTTGGATCACTCACAACCTGCATTTCAAATAAGGTAAATCACTTTGAATATCTTGGAAATTTGTAGTCATTTACAGGGTTTAAAGTTTTAAGCTTTAACTAACCTGTGCTAGTCTGTTCCCAGCTTCCTCTTCGGAAACATAGCCTTTTGTAATGTACTTCTGGAATGGCGGGAACAGAAGCCGGAACAAGGGAATGTGCTCTCTAAACAAGCCTGTTGTCGCAATGCAACCCGGGTAGAGAGAAGCAAAGGTGATCCCAGTTTCCTCATGAAAACGCCGGTGAAATTCTTGCATCGTGAGCATGTTGCAGACCTTGCTGTCTTTGTAGGCCTTGGCGCCATCAAACTCTCCTCCATCTATCATCACCGAGCTGTTTAGCCCATTCAAGCCTCCTGCAAGGCCTCTCAGATCTCCAAGGTTTGCTTTCGGGGGCACATTTCCAGCCAAAGTGTTTGTGTTCCCTATATGATCATATTGATATCGTCATCAGCACACACTCACACATCATGCTTAATTTTGGGTCAGGAAAGATGGGTTAGTACCTGTAATAGAGCCAACAATGATGAGGCGCTTGAACGGGTAATCAGATTGCTTCATTTCATCAAGAAGCAGCCTCGAGAGGAGGAAGTGACCAAGATGGTTAGTCCCAACGCTGAGTTCAAATCCTTCAGCTGTGAAAGATGGCTCCTTGGCAGTGGGCAAGTAAACAGCAGCATTGCAAACCAGCACGTCAAGTGGGCGACCAGAACGTTTAAAGTTATCCACAAACTGCCTGACACTGTCGAGGGAAGCAAGGTCAAGATGCATAATGGTGTAGTTTTCTTTGGGAATGCCAGCTGATTTAGCCGCCCTCTCTGCCTTGAGGAAGTCTCTGCAAGCCATGATCACATGCCATTTCCCGGTTTCACCAAGAGATTTGGCTGTGGCTAAACCTAACCCTGAGGAGGCTCCGGTGATTATCACGCTTCCCTTCCTCAGAGTTTTCTTGCTGTCGGGTGCGTCCTGGTTTATTGCAGGAGCGGCGGTAACTGTTTGGGCTCTAATGGCTCTAAACCGTAGTTCCTTCTTTCTTGAGCTCTGTGAAGACAAGTCCATTAAGCACATAGCTCAACAAAAGGTGAACTTTTCTGTACTAACCCGAGACTTTAAACTGACAGGCTCATAGGCGGAGGGCCCAACTAGTATGTTAAATGAAGACATACTTCATATTCTTTCAGTGTGTGATTCTTTAACGGTCATGAAATGAGACTAATTTGATTACCTTCAATTTTTCCAAGAAACTAGAAGATGCTAGATATCGTATTCAAACACAACGAACCGCATCAATATATCATTGGAGCATCCCTCACCCTCGAGGTTTATCAGTAAAGGGCGAATTACAGATAAGTTCCTCATACTTGGCCTCTTCTAATATGTTTCTTGCTTACTGTTAATAAGATTACTGGTGGTTACTTGCATTTGGTAACCAACATTTCATTTCAAATGCTAGATTTGGGCCAAATCAAGTGTTTGGATAACATTAGAATTTGAATTTGGATTTGACTCAAATCCAATAGCATTAAAAAAAAAAAAAAAAGACAGCTCTAGCTTGTTATATGAAATTCTATGTTTTACCCAACATTGTATTTGGAACATTTCAAATTCTAAATTTGAAAACATGAATTTCAAATCAAGTCCATGTTGCCAACCTTAATGTTTCAACTCTTGTTGCATACAATAGGAATTGAAATCAGAGAAAAAATGTTTGTGCATACCTTGCTCCTCATCATAGGCTTGAACTCAGTTTTGAGCTGGTCTGAAACTGGAGCTCCAAACAGACTTGACTCTTTAAGAGAAGCACTAAACTTTCTCTGCTAACACAGTTCTTTATCTGAATTAGAAGGAAAGTGGAAGTCAAAGAAGACCCAGAAAACTCCTGAACACACAACACAACACCTTCATTTTCATTTACCTCTTTGGGGACAGAGATTTTTGAAGAAAGCAGAGAGGTTGCTTGAAGTTGGAGAGCCATGGTAGACTATGCAACTGAGGTCAGTGACCAAGCTAAGTCTTCTTGATTCTTGAAGTACAATTTTTTTTAGTTGATGGTTGTTTTTTGATTGATGAGAAGGTTCTTGAAGAAGGTTCTATAGTTTGTAAAGACATTGAGCAGAGATAAGGTAGTCATGTGTTGTGCCACATCAACTTGTGGTGACCAATCAGAATTTGAGTTTTGGATTCTCTTGATATGTCCAATTTGATTTAGGGTTAGGGTTGTGGGCCTTGTGACCATCTAGAGCCTTCTTAGAAGTAGTTATGGGTTGGGCCTTATGGTGATGCAACATTTTGATAACACTCATAAAAGAGATCATTATGTGGTGTCTTGTCTTCCACTAAATTGGTTTGCTCTTCTCTTGAAGGTTCAAGTTCAACACTAGAAATTTCACTCATATCATTTGGTGTAAAACTGGAGGAAACTTGTGAGCTGTGAACAAACTTTGATGACACAAATTTGTTTAAATCTCATTCATATTATATAAAGAAGTTACTAATGCGATGTTTCCTTCTTTACTTGGTAGAAAACTGTTTGTTAATGACGTCTAGTGATATTTATTAATATAGGAGTTTGATTCACTTCAGATTGTATTTGAATTGTTCATACAAAAGAACACACATTTAATGAAGAACATATGATGTATTGCAACTCGATTGTGATGTGAAAGTTATGAATAAATGTCCACTTACTCTAATCAAGGATATGAGAGAATAAAGGAAAATAGTTTGTTTAAAAATGAAGATGATTGACGTACATATACTCCGTGCATTATTTCATATACGATTATCAGTGAACTTGCACACGTATATTGACATATTCACATACATTTATAAGTGAAACAAATAGATAAAACTAATACACTTTTACACATTTATCGATTAAAATGTACGTAGAAGTAAAATTTTCTTCTTTTCAAAGCAAATAGATTCTAATTTAAAGCCGACAAAGTATAAGTTATTTTCATCATACTGTCCCAAATAAGATATGTTGATACATAGTCCCATGATGTCCCCATATTTCAGCATCAAACTAGTCCATTTTTATTTCATTCTAGCATGCAACATGTAATTTATATTAACAAAACAGCCTAAAAAAAAGGTTCACGAAGTCGATAGAAAATGTGTTGGAGTCGTCACGTTCTTACTAAAACTAGAAGAATACAAGGCAATTGTGCAATTTCTACAAAATAGATAATCTAGAACTTAAAGAGTACCAGAAAACTGTCCTAGTTCTACTAGCAACAACATTGAGCCAAAAATGGTGAAAGGTTGTTTCACCTAGATTGGTAATTTTGTTACATGACATGACATTGGTGAGAAAGAAAAGGATGGGATTGGAATCTAGTTGGCTTAACGGTAGAGTACTCGGTTTTCAAATAAGAGTTCTTTTAGTTCTAAAGAATGAGTAATGTATGAATTATCAATAGTATTTTTACATTATGGAAAAGTGTAACGGTACATTATCAATATCATACAATTCATGCATCTATGTGAAAGTGTGAAAGGCGAAGAATCATTCACTTGTTGCCTAAATATTTTCAGCTAATGAGTAAGTCTTAACATAGTATTGTTGTTTATTTGTATCTTTAGATTTGACTTCAACTTAAATATGCAAATTGATATATGAAAAACTCAACTAATAAATCTATTGGAGACGAGGCTAAGTCAATTTTATTTTTACTTTTTCATATTATATTCTAAAAATAGCCACTTGACCATCAAGTCATAAGTTTGAGTCAGAAAAACAATTTTTCGATTGAACTTGAAATTGCCTATGCGAAAGAGCTTGAAAGGTGTAAGAGATGGCTTGACCTTTCAATCTTGGTGCTTATCTCTCCATGAAAAGGGACTCAAGTGACAAGAAAACGAAGAAGTTGATCCCGAGAAGTGATCTCGAGGCCTCTGAGGATCCGAATCACCTAAGAACTGAGGTTGATTTGAATTGCCGAATTGTAGATCATCCCAAACCGCACTTCCGGGTCCCCAACCCTCCGAAATGGCATCAAACCAAGCCTCCCCCATGTGATCTCCCCAACCCATTTCTCGAGCCTCCTCGGCCTCCCCACCCGTGTCTACCTCCGTAGATTCCCAAACTTGATTACCAAGACCATGATCATCTTCCCGAGGAACTACAAACGGTGGCATTGCCTCCACGTCCACAATCTGTAGCTCCTCCTGAGCTTCCAGAGACGAAGAAGACCCCTCTGGAAGCTCAGGAGGAGCTTTTTTGAGGAAGAGCTCAGGGAAGTTGAGCTTAGCATCCTCTCCCCTGAGCTTAAACGCCTCACGGTCATAGGCCATGGCAGCGTCCTCAGCAGTATCAAAAGTCCCGAGCCAGAGTCGCGTCCGGTTGCGAGGGAGGCGAATCTCAGCCACCCATTTGCCCCAATGCCTCTGCCTCACTCCCCTATAGAGCTTAGCAGCACTAAAAGGCGGCGCCGGCGCCGGCGCCGGAAACAGAGGCCTCAAAGTGGGGCTTAATTTGAATACATCAAGTAACTGATGTTGCTGATACTGTGACGAGGAAGATGATAAAGAATCTCCGGCCAAAAATCTTGATCTTGTTTCATGAAGCTGTTGACTGAAACATATCATTTGCTGGTGGTTTTGCTCGCCGGAGAAAGGAAAGACGAGTCTGGGAGAGGACAGATTTGGAGAATCATGAGTCGAAATAGAGGATGATGGGATGCGGATTTTCTTGAGAGGTCTTGGTGAGAGTGAAGCTTTGTCGAAAACTGGATTTAAGTTGGTCGTGTCTAATTGCATGCCATCGACAACACCTTTCTTGGACTTGGATTTTTCAGCCATGGAATTGAGAAATTTGCAGAGCTGAATCGGAAGCTGGAGGTGAAAACAGGGGATGGCTACAAGAGAGTTTATAGGAGAGCAGAGGAAAACAGAGTATATGTAGCAACTCTAGTCACTGGTGGATCGGACCCACACGGCGTGCCTTTTTTTCACTATCCATGTCCAATTTATTGGCTATTTTATAGTATTGTTTGTTATTGTTATATACTTCTATTTTTGTCGTGTGATCATGCACAAAAAATAAAAATCTTTTTAATTTTAGTTCAGGTTCAGGAAAGCTCTGTTAGATGAGCGACATAAATGCTCGTGTTTTATGTTCGAGGTCTGAATTGGGTTGTAGTGAGTGTATGCGTGCATCGAAGTTTCTTTTGGTATAAGTTGTAGTGAGTGTGTGCGTGCATCGAAGTTTCTTTTGGTATAAGTTGTAGTGAGTGGGTAAGAAATTATTTTGTATTTCTGTGAGTTATTTAATAAAATATTTTAAACTGAGGATCGGAAGCAGGGCCTGCTCTTAGGGGGCTGGTCGTTTTGTACTTTTAGCTGCAGTTATTACCTGCGCTTAGTAACTGCAAGGATAGAATCTATTAGCTGCGATTATAAACTGCAATAGTGTTAAAATTTGAACTTTTAACTGCAGTTATTAGCTGCGGGTATAAACTGCAATAATGTGACAATTTGGACTTTTAGCTGCAGTTATTAACTGCGGTTGTAAACTGCAATAGAAGTAAGATTACTTCAATTCCTAACTACAACTTAAAAACTAAACGGGCCTTCGCAAAACTTTGACATTTGTGTTTAATCAACCATTTTATACTATTTTTATTTGTTCACGATTTAAAAAAACTTGGGGCCCAAATATAAATTTTGTCACAGGACCCCCAAAATTCTTGAGACGGCCCTGCTCGGAAGCATAGATCCAAGCCCTAAGCATAACCAGATTAAGTGGAAATTCAACTAGAAAACTATTCTCTACGACATACTTTAACTCCAGTAGTCAGTAGAGACGTGGTAGACTCTAACCAAACCACACACCAATGAGGAGTTTTGGTCCAAATAGGGCCGATCGTTCGTAGCAATACACACACCAAAAGTCATTTGGGCTCGAATTAGCACTGTTTATTTAAAAGTATCGGCCAACAAACTGAACCACAAGTGCTGATAAATGTTTGCAAATATATCGATAATTTTCTGTAAGTACACTAATAAAGTCTAAAGTCCAGCATAGTCTATTCAGAATAGTTTTTGTAACGACAACCGAAAAATCTACAAGTGCACTAATAGTTGTATAAAAGTCCAACATGTCCGCGTTAGTTTTATACCAAAAAATTGTCTACAAGTACACCGCTAATTCTCTTGAACTTTAATATTGCCCATTTATACATTCTTTTCCGAAACAACAAATATTTGCAAATACATCAACATTTGTTTACAAACATTGCACGCATAACATAAGACATGCACGAAGTGAACATGCATCAATCACGATGCAATTACAACATGCTTGAAAATACAAGTCACTCGTAGCTCAGCTACTATCGAGACACTCCTCTACCCCATTAAACACAAGTGTATCACCAAAAAATTTCTTTGTGCAAGTTTTATACGCAAGCAAATCTGAAGGAGACAGTTGCAGATTATTTCAACCTGGACGGTGCAAAGAGGAAAAAAATCAAGACTCAATAATGTGCTATATATAGCTTCTTGAATAGTTCATGCATTTGTGGTCATTGGTCAACATGGTCCCCAAAAAAAGTGTAAAAATATTGCTGCAATTAATGGTTGGAGCTGCTCACAGAATACAGACCAAAACATAAGTATGGTATTTTCTAAACTAGCCGAGCTGAAAACACGCATGTTATTATAGAGTTACTTTTCAGCAGTGTTAACGTAGCTTGCCACTTATCGTGATAAGTTAGGGTGGATGAAAATGCGTTATATTAGATTGTGTTGGTTTTTTCTTGATCCGACCCGCATTAGGCTTGTATCTCAATGACGGGAAACAATAAGTGGATAAACTCTTAATGCACATAGTACACATTTTGTAATATTAGTAATTTAGGATACAAGATTTGAAAAATACAAATATCAGTTTATATCTCCCGTTTATCTCACAATGTGCACCTATTAAAAAGTACAGTATAATATTAATTTCTGGTATCTATATCTCTGATGACACGTAGCATATGTATAAGTTCTGAAAAATCAGTCGCAATAACATATTCGTCTTTAACCTTGAACAACATTATACTATAGACTTTCTAAGATGTCAACGTTAACCATTACATCTTCTAATTCCCTAAAGAAAGGTTGCTAAAATATCTTGAATGGTGCCCAAAAGTTGTTGATTTGTTGTTCAAGATTGTGACTAGCATAGATGTTAGTGCTAGAAAACTATAAGGCTAGCCCAAGTTTGACTACAATTTCTCATAAATATAAAATTAAGGGTTAATTACACTAAGCTGCTATGAACTATTGACTAATGACAGATAGCCCCTATAAAC
>JAYMTH010003406.1:0-10955 GCA_036897465.1 Pelargonium australe | reverse complement strand
AGAGGTGAGACATACCCTCTTATGATGCGCCAGAACGTCTCGGTAACTCCAAGACACGAGACACTGGCGCACAAATTCAGATCAGGTGTTGTTTTCAGCTTCGATAACCCGAAACTTCTCAATAATAGTTCGGACTAAAGAGTATTTTCTCTATATTTCTTACACATAAGTATTTTCTCGGTATTTCATACATAGTTTATTTTATGAATTGAGCATTATGGGGTCAATATTTTGGTTTCAAATGTGGTACTCGGAATCCAATATAACGAGTTTTTAGGCTGAACAATTGAAGTTTACTTTATAAATTTATTAGATTAAATTGAATCGAATCGAACATCCACACATGAATTCTCAAATTTTAATCTGAAAATAAAACTCGAAACTCTTTTCAGTCGAATTTAAATAGATTTATCTACCAAAACTCAAACAAATCCTATCCAAACACAAAATCGGTGGCTCAAACCAAAACCCATAAGAATTCGGAATAAATTTCATAAATGTAATTTTGCATACGAAAAGAATCAAAACATTTAACCGCGTCTAATTGAATAGACAACAAAAAAGAACACAACATGGTCTTTAAAATGCTGACATGGCATCGTTGACGTGTCAGAAGATAGTCCGGCACGTGAGTGACCGACACCCCCGACACGTGGGAGTCCCAGATCTCACGAAAGTAGTTAATGGCGGTTAAGAGTGGTACGGTCAGGTTGTTAAGACTCGCGGTCAATAAACTTAACCACGGTTAAACCGTCTTAACTCTGCACTTAACGCCGTTAAGAATTTTAATCATCCCCGCGACGCGCGTTTCGCTATATAAAGACGGCGTTATCAGACCCTCTACGACTCCACCACTCTCACTCTCTCTCCCTCCAATTTTTTTTCTTTTCTTTTCTTCCAAACAGAAAGTTGGAAGAAAATCGCCGGCATTTTCTTTGCCGGCTCTGGTTTTCGCGCGAAAATGGTTGTTTCGTGCTGTGTACGGTCGCTGCTGGTTCTGGTGTTGGTGATTGGCGCGACTGTGAGTGTCTCCTCTGCTTCGGCGGCGGAGGAGGAGCAGATTATACGGTCGAAGAGGTACATGTAGGCTTCAGGTTTTGTTTCTCTTTGCATTTTTGTGAATTTTCTCGCATTGTGTGTTTTTGTTCTCTGCGACTCTGTTTCCGAGTGTTTTGTGCATTGATTATGTAAATTTGGAGAGTTCGAGCAGATTTAGATTTTTGAAAGTCGTTTACTGATAAACTTTTTGTGTTCTGTACGGTTAGTGTTGAAGCAAAGGTTGAGGAGCAGTTGCAGAGCTTGAAGAACTCATCAATGGCGGACCGGTAAGCTACAAAAACTTTCTAGTCTCTCTGTAAATGAATCATGACCGTCCATTAGCTTAGCGTGAGAGATTAAGATCGAGATCCCGAAATCTGGAGCGTTAATTCTGTTACGTTCGGTTCTTCTCCGATCATTGCGATTTGTGACACTCAGCTGCAACTTTTTCACGGACGAAACTACACTCTCAACATTTCTCTATTTACAGCTTAATCAGTAATCACTGTTGAGCTAACTGTACCTCATGAGAGGTCATTATTGTAATTTCAATACATGCATCAATCACGCTTGCTCACTCCTTTTTGTCCCTGATTGGCTACACAGAATTTTCAATTTTGAGTCTAAACGGTACCGTTTTGGTTGATTTTGTGCAGGATCGACGATGGTGAATGGAATGAACACGCAGTGGAAAATCCAGAGGAAGTAGCTTCCATGGTTGACATGTAAGTCTCTATCTCTACATATTTATTTAGATCTAATTCTAGAGCTTCAATTATTATTTATTTATATTCCAATATCTCAGAATTTGGTGATTTTATTTAATTAATCAGCATTTAATTGTACACATATTTAAGGAACAGAGTATAATAATGGGCTAAAGAGTATAGACTCACATGACAAGATTAAATAAAAACAATTTAAGAACTCTAAAAAGTCCTCTTATTAATTGATACCTGCACATGAACAATGTAGAGTTTTTGACTTGTCATTTTCAAAGCTGTTTTTTTTTTTTTTTTATGAAAAAAAAAAAAAAAATTATAGCTTTTTTCCTAAAATATTTCAGCAAAATATGGATTTTCTGGGTGCTTTTGTTCTGGATTTATTGAAATAAATAGGTATTTATTGTCTTCTTCTTCATCACTGACCAAACTACTACTCATTGTTACTCATATGCTTGATAATTGCATGTCACCAACCATTCATTCATGTTAAACTTGCAAATTATAAATGTTGCATTCATTATGGTTCATAATTGGGTTGATGAAGGTCTATTTAGTATCAGAAAACTGATAATTGAAAATATGAAAATGAAAACAGAAAAAATAGTTTTTTACAACTAAATGGGCCATAAGTTTTCATTTCTATAGAAAACCAAAAAGCAGGATTTAGCTGTATCTGTATATAATCTCTGGTGCAATCAATTCTCTGGGATTTTACTTCATTAACAATAGTATTAAGAATTCTTCAGAATCAATAATCACCATGTTGTTTTGGCCTTGATTTCATATTATTATTTTTTGCCAGCTTGCTCGCATGCCCATGTCCAGAGATCTGTGTTTCCTAAGATTTTTATCATTTTTAATCCCTCTCTTGTCTTTTTCTCCTTCTTATCCAAGTTTCATCACCAAGTACATTAGCTTTAGAGCACACACAACAGTGTTTGTGTAACTTTAGCTTATGTTTCCAGATTTCATAATCACCCATATAATTACTTTATCAAAAGCCATTACCTATATATATGTAGGTGCTGTCGTTTTATCCTTTTACTGCACCACATGAAAAAGATACCAGAAACCTTTCTATTTATGTCCTATGGTGGTTGGTGATGGAGAAAACACTTGGGAAATCCTGTTTCTGGTTGTTTTCATAAATTCTCTCATAACTGTGCACCCAAACGCTTGGTTAATCTGTCAAAATGATAGGTGCCAAATCTTGGAATGTAATGGAGTAGGAGGTAGAATCCAATGCTATTGCATTAAACCCATTCATCAATTCTACCTGATTTCCCCTTTTGCCTCATTTATGGCCAAAACACTCAAACCACTAAAGAAAAAGAAAATGCACTATTCCTGTTCTGTTCCCTCAACCTCATAATTCATCTGTTAGATTGTCAAACTCAAGACTCGTGCCTGTCCTTCCAAAGATTCTGTTCCTTTAACCGCGTAATTAGCTGTTAAGTTCTTAAGCGTCGTAAGACACTATTTCTATTGCATGTAGATCTTATCGTTATATGGGATTAGTAATAGGAGTCGAATAAGTCTCGTGTCCAACATCTTAGATGAAGTAATGTGTGAACGATAAGTTGTCCAACTCGAAAGCTTAAACTATTCAGTGTGTTGATGACTTGTGACAATCTTCAACAACACTATGGATCTACCAAAAATTCAATCCCAGTGTTGGACCCCAACCTGGTCCTTGTAGGGTAGGTTCCTTAAATTTTACCCCTTTCCCCTCCAGCCCAGCCTGTGCACAAGCCCTATGAAATCACAAATCACAGATCTGGTTTTCAATTTATGGCTTGACCCTTTACTGACAAAATTGGTTACCCAATGAGGCCACCATGAGCACATTAAATGAGAGGCATTTTAATTACTATTTAGCAGAGAAGAGAACAGTGAGAGTAGCATCCACCGACACATTAAAAGTACTAGACAGGAATTAGCTCTCCCCCACCTCTCTCTCTGCACTTATTTTTTCCAAAATTTCCGTATGAACCGTATCCTTATTGCATTTCCCTCCTCATTTACTCACATGGTGGGTCCTTCCTGCTTTTAACTCTTCAACTTGAACTCACAGTGATGAACAGAAGCTCATGTTCACATTGAATTCAAAGCTTCACATGCTTGCTTACTAGAACATAAATCAAATTTTGGATTTCTTGTCCATTGCCTTATATTTTGAGGATTTTGTCTTGTTTCAACATGATTTATCTAATGTCTTAAGCGTTACGTTTTTCTGTCTGAAGTCAAGCACTCGAATCATATTGACTCAAGTAAGACTAGAAATCTTGGATCGATTGGGACATTGGACAATGCGTCCACAAATTCATTGGAAACTAATACGAGTGATGTTAATAGTGTCATTTTCTTGTTGACTTACTAGATCCTTGTACTTTCTTGACCTTTTGGAACTCTTGAAATTTGATCAGGACTATACGCAATAGCACGGAGAGGAGGAAGTTGGGATATTTATCTTGCGGATCCGGGAACCCAATTGACGATTGCTGGCGCTGCGACCCGCGGTGGTACATGCGCAGGAAGCGCCTAGCAAACTGCGGCATTGGCTTCGGACGCAATGCCATTGGTGGCCGTGATGGCAGGTTCTATGTGGTCAGCGACCCCAACGACTACGACCCAGTGAACCCTCGTCCGGGGACTCTCCGGCACGCCGTCATTCAAGAACGTCCTCTCTGGATCGTGTTCAAGAGGGACATGGTGATCAAGCTGAAGCAAGAGCTCATCATGAACAGCTTCAAGACCATTGATGCTCGTGGCGCCAACGTCCACATTGCCAATGGAGCTTGCATCACCATCCAGTATGTAACCAATGTGATCATCCACGGCCTCCACATCCACGACTGCAAGCGCACCGGAAACGCCATGGTCCGGAGCTCCCCGACACATTACGGGTGGAGGACAATGGCCGACGGTGATGGCATTTCCATATTTGGTTCGAGCCATATTTGGATCGATCACAATTCTCTGTCCAATTGTGCTGATGGTCTCATTGATGCTATTATGGGCTCCACTGCCATTACCATCTCCAACAACTACTTCACTCACCACAATGAGGTGACTTATTAATTTCCTTTTGTAGCAGAATTCATGGGAGCTGCCATTAGTTTTGATAACATGGGCTAACGTTATTTTCTTTGAATTTGAATGAAAAAAAAAAAAAAAAACAGGTGATGCTATTGGGACACAGTGACTCCTACAAAAGGGACAAGCAAATGCAAGTGACCATTGCCTACAACCATTTTGGTGAAGGCCTTATCCAGAGAATGCCAAGGTAATGACATATTCAGTGTACTTTTTACCCGTGTTTTAAAAGCTACATTTAAAAATGAAAGCAATACAACAGAGTTGAGAATTCAAATTTTGGGTTCAGCTCTCTGTTCAAATTGAAAAAGCCTAATCTTAATCACTTAGAAGAGGCACGAGCTTCATGTGGTTGGTTTTACATGAAAAATGTACTGATTGAATACGAGTTGCCTAACCCTATGCACATCTTTTTATGGCAAATACCACTAAACCTGAAAATCAATGTGTCTATTTCATATAACTTGAACCCACAAAAAAGGGGTTGTGAACCAATCAACTTGACAGGATTGATTCTAACAAAGTGCTTCATGTTCCATTCATATACAGATGTAGACATGGGTACTTCCATGTAGTGAACAATGACTACACTCACTGGGAAATGTATGCAATTGGTGGGAGTGCTGATCCAACCATCAACAGCCAGGGCAACAGATACCTTGCCCCTGCCAACCCTTTTGCCAAGGAGGTATACACTCTATCAACATATAAACATCTTAAGATCCTCGTAATGACAAATTAACACTCGCGATTAACGATCTAACCGGGCAATTTAATGCAATATAATCAGGTGACAAAGAGGGTAGAGCCAGCACATAAAGTATGGAAACACTGGAACTGGAGATCAGAAGGAGACCTATTGCTCAATGGAGCCTACTTCACCCCATCAGGAGCTGGAGCCTCAGCCAGCTATGCAAGAGCCTCAAGCTTAGGAGCTAAGTCCTCTTCCATGGTTGCTTCACTCACATCCGGCTCCGGCGCCCTCGGCTGCCGGCGAGGACGCACGTGTTAATTATCCGAAAACCCGCCAACAATATAGAAACAAAAACCCGAAAAGATTTGAGAAAAAAAAAAAGAGAAGAAGAAAAAGGAAGAACATTTTTTCCTTCCTCACCCTATTATTGCTTCAGCAATAAGCAGCAGCAATGAGTCACATTGCTTCTTTGTAGTCAATTGGTCAGAAATCAAGTATTTGACAAAATGTACATTTTTTTTTTCTCTTCTTCTTTTGCTTTACTGTGTGTTATAAATGTTGTGATATTGTTGTAGCTTCCTTTATAGGGATATTTCCAGTTGGCTTGAGCATATGTTGAGCTCTGCTCTGCCAATGTAGTGAAAGCTTTTGTTTTGTTTTGTCTGTCAGGGTCAGTTTGGTCATTTTCTTATTAGTCTCACAATTACTGTTGTGAATCCATAAGATATTGGAGGAGAAGAAAAAATACAGAGATTTTGTTAGACACTTTGGCTTTTATTAATCATTGAATTGTGTTCTTGATTTTTTTTTTGGCTCCCAACTCCAATGCCCCTGAGGGCAAAATTGTAAAATCACAAAAGGACATGGAAAGCATATTCATGTAGCTGAAGTAAAAACAAAATAAAAGAGAAACAAAACAGAAGCAATCAAATAAAATGGCTAAAAGTACCACTTACAGAAAGGGTAAAATGACCAAAATGCCCTCGGGAGAACCCTTAAACCTAATTTAATCTTGATCCGGTGACCGGCAGAGGGTCATTTTTCATCATTGAAAGCTCTGCAGACACTTGTCCCCCGAAAACAAAATTAAGTGTCCACAGCGACCAACGAAATTAAGGAGAAAACATGGCTCATTGCTGCCAAGCTGGGTGTTGCTTGTGCAAGGCATCAACTCTCACTCCACTCTTTGGGCTTTGGTCATGTGTATTATGTAGAAACTCGGGTTTCTTGCACAATTCTTAGGTCAGATCATACGACAAGAATGAGAGAATCTCATTCGTGTATACAAAAAATATAATCCAAACGTTACGTAAATATCAACTTGTGAGGCCACAATGGGAGCAACAGGAACAAGAGACCTTTTCTATGTGTTGTCAAGCATAAATTTGAATATATATGAAACCATACACTGTGTCTTGTCATGAATTATTACAGACTACATATTCTTCACTTTGAAGAGGAAAAAGAGAAGCACAACATAATTCACTACAATCACCTAATTAATGAGAAACATATTGAAACTACTAATAATGGCGTTGATGAAATATAGGAAAAAAGAAAGCTTAGAATGGCGTACCAATTTCACTCCTTGTTTCGGTTGGACTATACAAAGCAGATCTGTTCCTCGGTCTATTCTCCTCCAGCTGCTTCACAACTTCATCCATGGTTGGCCTGACCGACGCCACTGGAGCACAGCAACCCATTGCGAGCTTCAATGCCTGAACCAATCCGTCTTCCATGGGACTTCTTATCCCCTTCAAAACCTCCACGTCAAAAACCTCCATTGTTGTTTCTTCCAAAACTGCCTCTTTCACCATCGAAGGCAAGTCAAGAAAGTCGCCACTTCGCCCATTTTTTCCCGGTTTTTTGCCTATTAAAATCTCCAATAGGAGTATGCCAAATGCATAAACATCTGTTCTTGAGTTACATTTCTTCATCTTCTGAAGCTCTGGTGCCTTGTACCCGTCAGTCTTTGCTAGTGCCACCATCTCATCAGCCACAGAAGGGATCATTACCTTGTCAAGCCCAAACTCAGTGAGCCTAGCCACGAAAAATTCATCTACAAGCACGTTTTTCGATCTTACGTTTCCATGTGTGATGGGTACCTCAGGACCTGTGTGAAGATATGCAAGTCCTCTGGCTATACACAACGCAATCTTGTGCCTCCGAGCCCAGCTCAGAACTGGTTTTCCAACCCTACTTTCTGAATCCAACCATAACAAATAAAATAAAGAGCGTTGTGAGTTTTGTTTCCAATGCAAGCTATAGGGTCATTTAAGTAATTTTATGATCATGTTAGTAACTGACTTCCATCTAGTTTCCTTTCGAGGATGATCAATAAATTGCTGTTCCAATTTGACAGTTGCTTTCATAATTGCACATAACAAATGATTCTACGTTTCTATGTAAGTCTATTTAACTATATGACACTCCACGCCACATTGGTTTTAAGTTCCCTCTTAATACACTTTGGCAATATCTAATTCCGGTAATCTCATTGGATCATTCTGGAATGTACTAGACCTACAATTGTAGTATTGTTCAACGCTAGGGTCCTATTAGTCACAATCAACCTTGTTTACACGTCAAAACAGTACTATACAGTACCAGAGTTGAACCGCTGTTCAAAATTTGTACAAGATACTTGTAACTCAAGATAAGGGATAGTTTACGGTACATCAACAGCACCAAAACAGGTACGAGTTCCCTTGGGCACAAGTGTTTGGAGTTTCTCAACAAGACCAGGCCTTTGATGCAGCTCTTCTTATTGCTGGTGTCAACATAGTACTAGGACTGTTTTTTTACTCTTTCAAAGTGGGTTTTCATGAATTTGGAAAACCATTCCCATGGAACCGGAAATTCATTCCAGACACCACGTCAAGTCTTCAATATTCATGCTAATACTTCAACATTGTTACAACACGTCTCATAAACACATGTCAATAACAGGACAGTTCGACAAGTAACAACAAAGTCAAGTTTCAAACTGGCATCAAGTTCACTTTTTCATTATCAACTAACCCAATCCCTATTCCAAACAACATTCGAAGAATCATAGGCATTAATTGATATGACAATCACATGCTCATGGAATCTTCTTCTTAGGGTTTCTTCACACGTAAAACTATAATGAAACTAAAAAGGCTTTATTTTTCTTAGTTGTAATCGGCTTATGTGATCAACTTCCCTTTCTAGTTCTCATCTAACCCGATTCCTATTTCAAACAACAATTGTAGAATCACATGCATTAATTGATATGACTGCACATGCTTATCGAATCTTCTTATTACGAGTCTTCACACTTAAACTAAATGACAACCACAAAAGGCTATAGCTTTTTACTTTTTAGTTTTAATTTCAGTTATACATGACAAGAGCAGCATACACATTCAATATTATAAGGTAATAGCATGCCAATCAAAGCTAAAAAACACGAAAAACTGCAACGTACCATGTAAGAGATCATGGAGTGATCGGTTTGGTAGGTAATCATAAATGAGAAGCTTCTCTCCTCTCTTCCCCTGATAGAAAGCCCTCAACGGTATCAAATTCTCGTGGCGAACCTTCCCCAATTGTTTGATAACAGGCAAACAAGAGCTCCCATCCTTGCAACTACCTTCCCTCAACAACCTCAAAGCAATGGTCCCTCCATCGGAAAGTTTAGCCTTATACACCGTCCCATAGCTCGTCTTCTCCATCACCTGTCCCGTCGCATTCAACACATCCTCTAAAGTCAAATGCTCGCCGCCCTGAAACAAAATAAGCTTCCCCTCTCCTCCGCCGCCCCCATCGCCATTCTCGTCTTCTTCACCTTCCTCCAATTCATCTTCACTCTCTCCTCTACTCTTCTTCTTATTTTGCATGTAACCAATAAGCACAGAAGCCAAAACCACCACTCCTGTCATCAAGCTGATCACAATACCAGCAATTGCACCAGGGCTCAAATGGGAGCCTCCACTGCAACTTTTCAATGGTGACCCACAAAGCCCTGGACTGTTCCCTTCAAAAACCTCCACACCATACTTGGATTCCCCAAAAAATGGCAATGACCCACTAAAGTTGTTGTGAGAAAGATTCAATTTTTCGAGCCTCAAGCTAGCCAAACTCTCCGGAATCGAACCCGAAAACGCATTGCTCCCCAGATCAAGCTCTCTGAGGCTGTGAAAACGGGTCACGAATTCCGGGAAATTACCGGAAAACCTGTTGTCCCCAAAATCAAGAATCTGCAAATTCTTGCAGGTCGAGTTCGGGAGCGCAGGTTCGGGAACGGACCCAGAAATCGAATTCCCGTGAAGCCGAAGCGACACGAGCTTGCCGCAGAGGTTCCAAATCGACGGAGCCAAAACTCCGCTGAAATAATTGCTACCCAAATCGATATCGGAGAGCGAGGAGCTGTAACCGAGCTCGAGAGGAACAGTCCCGCTCAGCGAGTTGATGTTGAGGTACAGGCTCTGCAGCATCGAGAACTCGCCGAGCTCTCTGGGCAGCGAACCGGAGAGATTCGCCGACGGGAGCTCGAGAGCTTGAAGACGAAGAGATGGGTCTTTGGATAGAGAAAGGTTGGTCCTTTGGGTCGAAGAAAGGTCGTCGCAGAGCAACGGAGAGCCGTCGGAGAAGACCCATTTCAGACCCTTCCATTGACAGAGAGGAACAGATGAGTTCCATGAAGATAACAGAAGATTCTCGGCATTTCCTTGCAGCGAAGCCTTGATTTTTCCCAGAACAAGCTCAACATCAGACGAAGAAGAAGATGGTTCTGTTGCTTTTGTTGTTGCAGAGCCTGCGAGCTTCAACGATGAAGCTACGATCAAGAAGAGGACAATGTGCGGAGAGTAAAGTTTCAGAACCGCCATTGAAGAAACAGAGCAAAGCAAAGCAAAACAAAACAGAGCAAAAATGGTGGTTTCAATGAGAGGCTCTCTCTTTTTGGGAAAAGCTGACACAGTGTTGACTATCGAGTGATCACACAGTCAAATAATGTTTCGACGGTCCTGATTTGACGGGACGTTACCAAACATGGGATCACATTTTCCGTAGCGGTTAAAAACTTGAGATTGAATCTGGACCGTTGGATGGTGGGAAAGTTGGGGTGGTGTGAGGAGTTTTAGGACGATCCGACGGTGGAGGTGTTAGGGAGCAGGTACACCCGGAGTGGTGACAATGTAAAGAGTAAATTATTGTTTTTTTTTTGTTGCTTTATAGAAAAATATTTAAATGTTTTTTTTAACGGCACGCTTGCCTTTGGAAGTTGCGGGATTTTATGTTTATTTTTATTATTATTTATTTGAACTCTTTGAAGAGGAGGCCAGCGAGTATGGTCTTTTTGTGAGCAATCCTGTGAGGGAAAGGTGCGTGGATATATGGTGTTTCTCGAGTCGCGGAGATGACACGTGGCAATGGTA
>JAYMTH010003405.1:0-10957 GCA_036897465.1 Pelargonium australe | reverse complement strand
TATAATAATAATAATAATAATGCTATTTCCTCTTTGGAGAAATAATATAGGTTTGTAGGAGATTATGTATTTTAACTCAATGTGTATATGATTTAATATTCATTTTTAGATAATTTGTATATTTGCTATATTGGTGTTGCCAATGTGCTTTAAAGTATCAGAAACGTATAGAGTTATCGATTTGGCCTCCATTTAACGGGCAACTGAAATCCAACCCTCTATTTTTTGGATTCGGGTCAATGAAATGGACCGACCTATATTGAGTTAGGCAAATCCATATGAACCTGTACATTTCGCATGTAAGACTTCAACCCGGCAAGTGAGCCAAAGTAGCAATCAGTTTTAAGTCGGGTTCAAACTGAAACCTAAAAAATCGAAATACAAACAAAATGCAATCTATCAAACATGAATAATTGAGAAGATAAGAATGTGGCATCTTAGCCTTGTACATGAACTCAAAGCTAGTCACATATCCAACAAAACTCCAATCCTATGTGTCTCCCACTTGGCTTGAAGTTCCTGTTTTTGTTGCGACTAAGGTAATGCTTAGAGAATCAAGAAACTCGAGCACAAAATAAACATATTTTGTTCTCTTCCCCAAGCAAAATCCAGGAAGTTTGATTCCATGGCAAATCAATGCACTTTTTTTCTATTCCCCAAAACACCCCAATCTCTCCCCCAAATTCACCCTCCAAGCCCCACAAATCCTCCTTGTTTTGTGTCATTTTTCACCTGCACTCAACACCATCTTGATCCACTGAAACTTCCCACATTTTCACTCAACTCCACTTGCTTTGTTGTTCGGTTTCTGGGACTCAAGAGTGGGGTTTGGAGATCTAGAGTCGAGTTATTGATTGAAAGTTTCGTTTTTTAACTGTTTTTGGATTTGGGAACTATTAATTTGGTGAAATTGGGGGCATTTAATCACAACCCATTTCTGGGATTTGTTTGTTTTTGTTTTTTTTTTTAAATCACTGAAAAAAAAAAAACTAAAAAAGTGAACTTTTCGTCAACCTATTGAGTGCAAGGAGATAAAGGCAGGGCAGGTCAAGAAACACACAAAAGCAAAATACTATACGTTACTGAAAAGAGCTTAGACTTTTTGGCTCTTTTTGGCTTTTTCATCTATCTTGTTACAAGCTCTTTTTAATTGGATAATTGGGTTGTTGATAGAGAAAAGGTCTCATTTTTTTCTCTTTATTTTATTTCTTAAGTCTCCACCAAGTCTCCAATAAGTTTCAGATAATTGGGGCTTCTTTGGTAGGTGAGTCTGATATTGAGATCAGTTTTGGTGCTTGGTTTTTGGTGAGAGAAGAGGTGGGTTGAGAATCTGAGATGGGTTCCTTTGGAAAGCTTGCAAGGAGGGCTCTGGAGACTGAGATGCCAGTCATGGTTCAGGTATTAATTCTAGCAAAACCCAGTTTGTGTTTTGTTTAACCTGAATCAATCAGTGTATGGGTTGGATTTGATATGTATGTATATGTAGACTTGTTGATTGTGTATTGATGTTGGTTTGAGTATTTGAGAAGAAAAAAAGAAGTGTTTTTGATGGTGGGTTTTGTTTTTGCAGATCCAAGAAGTGTTGCGTGGAACCAAAGATGCCGTGTCGCTTGCCCAGGTTGTTTTTTAAACCTTTTTTTCATTATCAATGTGGTTCTGTGATTTTGCTTGGTAATGATGTTAATGGCTTTGTTGGGGCATTGAGAAATGAGAAGTAAAGGATGGTGTGGTAACAGTTGTTTAGTAATCGAACATGTCAATTGCCCATTTTGTTTTGGTTTGTTGTGTTGTGTCACCATTGAGGTCTTGAGAAATGGGAACTATTTTCTTCCACCATTGATGATTTGGGCAGATTCTGTTTGGGTATTGGTGACCTGAAAATCGCGCTGAAATGAAGTTTCTGATTTGTTTTTGAATAGCTGTATATGTTTGATAGTAATTTCTCAAGAACATTGTAACTTCATTTGGACCCAATGGAATTGGGAAGTGGAATCGGTTGTATACTTCTTTAAACTATATTACCGAGGTCTGCAATTCGAAAGCTTAATTGATGGTGGCAAGCACACCATATGCTTTTGGGAAGCATCAAAACTTGTTTCATATTCAATCCCGCATTTCTTATTCATAAATTTACGGAAAGACATGTGTTTCCAATGCCGAACCAAACAGGTTCTTCTCTGTGTTGATCTTTTGAGCCACTCAAGGCCACTTGACACTGTTGCATAATCAAGACTTAAAAAAACATGTTTTTCAAGATTTCATTAAAAGACATAGGCAAAAATGATATAACACTAAAACATTTACAATTAATATTCATCTTTGAGTGATGCGTAGATGTATATATAACTGGATGGTAGCTCGTGTTATTGGACTTATGAGGTCGTTCACTGCATTAAGATTTGATGTTTTGTGCTGTGTAGTATCTGACTCTATACATTCTTCTCTAGGGGGTTGTTTATTGGCAACCACCAAAGCAGGCATTGGACAAGGTTAAGGATCTTGTATGGGAGCCTTCAATTAGTCGCTATGGTGCTGATGAAGGTATTCCCGAACTCAGGGAGGCCTTGAAGAAGAAGGTATACATCCTTGCACATCTTTTCTCTACCGATTACTGACCCTTTTGTGTTCCCGGGAATTGTTTGTTCAATAAGATTAGTGTGATAGATTTAGATGGTTCCTCTGTTTTTCTAGCACGGTCAAGGTGGACCTAACATGTCATGTGAAATTGTGGCTTGGATCTAAGTTAGTATTCTTGATCATTTTCTCTTGTTTTACAGTTGTGTGTAGAAAATAAGCTGACCAAATCTTCAGTGATGGTTACCGCTGGTGCAAATCAGGTGAGCGGGTTTACGCTCTTGATTTGATTTCTTCTTCTTTTGCTTTTTACTCTGGCATATATGGTTTTCTAAGGTAGCGTTCGGTCTAATGTTCGTAATGAGAATGAGAATCAAGAATTTTCATTCCAACACATTTCTCATGATAAAAAAGGGACTAATCCAACCATGACAAATGGGGGGTCATTCCCATTCCCGAACCAAAATTCTAATCCAATTGGTACCTTACTTTTGTTCGCCTTTTAGCAGTTAGTTTTCAAGACATAAAGAAACTGTTTCTCAATCTTAATGGCAGGCATTTGTGAACCTTGTGCTTGCATTATGTGATGCCGGGGATTCCGTAGTCATGTTTGCTCCGTACTACTTCAACGCATACATGTCCTTCCAGATGACAGGTGTCACCAACATATTGGTCGGTCCTGGTAATCCGGAGACACTTCATCCTGATGCAGGTAAAGAACTTAGTGACCTCCTCGTGACTTAGATCAATAGTTCTAAGCTACTTAAAATGTTTTATGACGATTGTGTTCCATACTCGTCATTGAATATTGGTTATGTCACTTATTTTCTTGAATGGCTTTAGAAATCTTTTTTTTTTCTTCATCATATAGAAGTTTAAAATTTTGATGGTGGGGCGTTAAGGTCATTTAAACACTTATAGCATATCATAACCATAACCATAAGTTACAAATATTATGGACATGGAGTCCCGTGTATTCTCTTTCTAACGTTGGGTCGAACGTCAAATCTGAAGGTCCTTGGAACCTGCGGCGGCTGTTTTTTTAAACTCCGCATTTCAACGCCCTAACATTTTTGTACAATGCTCATATTCATAGTGTTGTGCATTTTCTGTTGTTTTAGAGAAGACGGGTTTGGAAAACTGATATTTGCATCTGATGTTTATGTTCTTTTCCTCTTTCTGTCAATTGATTTTTCTCTCGCATAGATCATTTATCGGTATTTGCTTGATTTTCAGATTGGTTGGAAAAGACATTGAAGGAAACCAAACCAACGCCAAAGCTCGTAACTGTTGTGAATCCCGGCAATCCTTCCGGGACCTACATTCCAAAGCCTCTTCTTGAGGTCTCTCTCTCTCTAGAGTAAATTGTAATGAACCGTGATCATGTCCTTGTTATTCTCAGTTTTGTTGAATCTTCTACTCACGTGGATTTGTTCTTTTATGTAGAGGATTTCAGATATCTGCAAAGCTGCTGGATGTTGGCTTGTCGTTGATAATACATACGAGTAAGTCTACTCCATTACTATTTTAGATTCGTATGTTACAAACTTAGAATCATTCATCGCGATAGATTTGGTATAGAACTGACCATTCGAGTTTCGGGTTGGGTTTATAAGACCTAACCCAAACCGCAAGAGGTGTAGGTTTACATCAAAAAAATAAATAGAAAATGTGTGGATTAGTGTGGGTTTACCCGACACAAATAATATGTGTATCCGATTATGGAACCATACTTTTCTTTTTCATTTGCTATATTCGGGTTTCTGAAATGGCTGCATTTTGGAAATCCATCATCATTTCTGATGCTAAACTCACAAACGTGCATTGCGTTTTCTTGTCGGGATTCTTAGGCACACGTATTTTGCAGGTATTTTATGTACGATGGTTTAAAACACTATTGTTTGGAGGCGGATCACATAGCGAACATATTTTCCTTCTCAAAAGCCTACGGGATGATGGGATGGCGAGTTGGTTACGTAAGTACCAATATGTTTTAGTCTTGCTTAGTCGTGTTTTAGCCTTGTTTAATCTTGCCCCGTTTGTTTGATCCCGTTTTTGGACACTCGCAGATAGCGTATCCATCGGAAGTGGAAGGACTCGCGACTCAACTCTTGAAAGTTCAAGACAACATTCCGATTTGCGCCTCGATTATCTCCCAACACCTCGCCCTCTACGCATTGGAGGTTGGACCTGAGTGGGTCGTGGAACGAGTCTCGGATCTTGTCAAAAACCGGGAAATAGTGTTGGCAGCGCTCTCGCCCCTTGGGGAAAACGCGGTCAAAGGAGGAGAAGGGGCGATTTACCTGTGGGCGAAGCTTCCCGACCAATACGTTGACGATTTTAAGGTTGTTCGCTGGCTTGCGGAGAAGCACAAAGTGGTCGTGATCCCAGGAAGTGCGTGCGGGTCTCCCGGGAACCTTCGGATCTCGTTTGGCGGGCTGAGGGAGGACGACTGCAAAGTAGCTGCCGATAGGCTGAGGAAAGGGTTGGAAGCTCTGGTGACTCTTGGCATGCCGGAGTAGCTGATCCAAACACTCTCTGAAACACGTATCGTTGATTCTGGTGCATTTGAATAATAGGAAGTTAAATACATGTTCTGATTGTCGCATGCTGGTGAAAGTCTCGTGTACTGAACTGTTATTTCTTGTTCGTGAAGTTATTGACATTACAGTGGAAGCTTTTACCAGTGTAAATTACGAATTATGGTTCAAACAGAAATAATATGCAAAAAAATGTTCTCATGAACCACAAGGTTGATAGTTGATACTTGATTAATTATCTATCGGGTCGAGTCAACAAACCATATCAATTTGAAAATCCGACCCTTGCCTAACTCAACGCCCGACTTGCTAGTTCCCTTCATATTCAATTCGAAAGGAGTATGGGTTTTACGGTTTTTGAATCGAATTTCGACATGAGTTTGCTTACCCGACCCAAAAATTGATCGGTCGTATTGTATGTAACCAAAGTGCCGAATACAAAAATGTTGTGGCTCGAGATTCGAGTTCTAATTGTCAGTTCTAAGTTCGTGTTAACCTTTCCAACCCGAAAAAGTCAATCAGCTTCTCTATGGGTAATATCTGCTTTTACATATTCTGATTTCAAAAAAATGCCAAAGAAGAAACATTTTTGCTTTGGATCAAAGTGGGCCCAAACCTTTAATGGGCCCTGGGCCCACATCCAACGGTAAAAAATCTCTTCTATAAAATAAAGCCCCAAATCCAAAAACAAAGCCCAATCCAACGGAAAAGGAAATTTCTCCAACGCTGAGGGTTATATACGTAATTTCATATTCTCCGCCTCCGTTTAATCGTTGCCGTTACTCACTCGGTCGCTACAGATAGTTTTAGAGAGAGAAAGGAACGGAGTTTGTAGAGAGAGAGAGAGAAGGGAACAGAGCTCGCCGAAACCCTAGGATTTTCCGATCCCGGCGTAGAGGAAAATGGTGGGGACGTCGCTGACGGGACTGCAAGATCACCTGAAATTGGCGAGAGAGGACGCGCTTGAAGGACTCTACGACACCTCCGTCATCTTCTTCGATGGAGCCATTGCTCAGATCAATAAGTATTGTTCTTTTACTCTTTAATTTTTAAATTGGAGTTTGTATTTTTCTTTGCTTGTTATTAGAATCTGAAATTCAAGCTCAATTTCATTATTTTTGAAATGTGTGGTATTGGGTTAGGGTTAAATTGCATTCGAGGTGAAATGTGGCTGTGAAAATTTCTAGAGAGAGAGATTTGGTACTGGTTTTGGGGTTGAATTGAGATGTAGAGTGGAATGGCTTTGATTGCATTGTTGGTGAAATGTGGATGTGGAAAAATTTCTTAACAGTGCAATTTTGGTTGGTGATAATGTGCGAAGATAAGAAAATTTTGATTTTTTTTTTCTTTCTAATTCCGGAAATTAGGAAAAAGATACTTGTTTGACATAAGTAAGAGAGAATTGGGAAATTTTTCAGTTTTGTAGATGAAAATGAACGTCTAGGATTAGTTGGGCTTACGGAACTGGAATTCTTTTTGGTTCCTAAGCTTAGATCAGCTTTCCTATTGCAGTGTGGAAGAAATTCCAACTAGATACAAGTAATGTGTGCTGGGCTTTAGATTAGTGAACTGATTCAGTTGATGTCTCTTGCTAGGCCAAACGAGCCGTGGATTATTGGGAACCAAATAAGGAGGAGGGTAGATGAGAGAGCTTGTATGGACACTCTTAATCTCTGTGCTTGTTCAGCTCCTAAGTGGGTTGTGGGGATGTTAGTTCCCGGGAACCAAATGACATTAAATATAGATGGTACCACTTGAGTTTAGACTTCAGAGTTCAGGTTCATAGTCTAGCACCCATAGTGGTACAAGGGCCTGCTGTGGTAACTGAACTTTTTTTAGGTACTAAATTTGAAAAATATTATATGATTTTGTGATAGTTTCGTATTAATGCCCATGTTTTAGCTACACTAATGTGTGTTGAGCTTTAGAATAGTAAGCTGGTTCAGTTGAATTTTTTTTACTAGGCCAATGATGCTGTTGGTTTTTGAGAACCGAATGAGGATGAGGGTTGATGAGAGAGCTTGTGTGAACACTCTCAATCACTGTATTTGTTCAGTTGAAGTCCCTCTGTGGGCCGAGGAGAAATTAGTTCTTGGGAACCAAATGATGAAGTTAGATGGTGAAATTTGTGTGAAGATTCTAATTCTAGCACCCATAGGCCATAGTGGTAAAAGGGCTTGCTGTGGAAACTGAATTGGGTCGATAAATTATAACCTTTTTGTAGGGCTTGAAGGTTTGTTGTCAAATTTACATTATGTTGCAATTTTGAACAATATTAGATAATTTATTGATAGTTTTGTATTCTTTTATCATTCTGATTCATGCCCATGTTCTAAAGCCTTGAAACTTTTCTATTTATTTTGCTGATATCAGGCACCTGATCACCCTTGATGATCCTTTAATTCGTGCAAAATGGATGAATGTGAAGAAAGCCCTATCTGAGGAAGCAGATGTTGTAAAGCAATTAGACGCTGAGAGAAGGGCTTTCAAAGAAGTTCCCATGGGCCGACGCCCACCTTCACCGCCTATCAATACTAAATCTTCATTTGTATTTCAGCCTTTAGATGAATACCCAACTTCTTCTGGTGCCCCAATGGATGACCCTGATGTGTGGAGGCCGCCAACGCGGGATACAAGTAGAAGACCTGGACGGTCTGGTCAAGTGGGAATGAGGAAGTCGCCGCAAGATGGGGCATGGGCTCGTGGTCCTACAAGAACAGGTACTACTGGCCGTGGTGCAAAGTCGGCTGGTTCAACTAGGGCTAACTCGGGGGTCCGCGCATCGACGACTGGAAAGAAAGGCACTGGTTCTGGCAAATCTGGAAAGGCAGATTCAGCGGTATGTTCTACTGAACAGAATTATTAATGTAGGTTCTAGTTTTTTTTTTTGTTGCTATGCACAGTTGGGTGGAATTGTTAGTGATTGAATTTGCTAAATCGGTAACTTATTATCTTTTTCTTAGCTTCAACCTTTTATTATTACATAATGTGAAGGTTTCAGCCAAAAAGCTAAAGCTGGTTCCTTTTCATATTGCATTTAGTGGTTACAATTTATTATCAGAGCAGGACACGAAGTCAAGAATGAAATATATATTACTGTCTATTACTGGGCTCCAGAACATTTTGCTTAAACTTAAGTAATTTTACTTCTCCTTGTCCATGGTTATCTAACTGATTGAATGTTCAACTATTAGAATGCCGATGCTGAAGATGGAAAATCGAAGAAAGGACAGTATGAGGGACCTGATCAAGATTTGGCTGCAATGCTTGAGAGGGATGTTCTGGAAAGCACTCCTGGAGTGAGATGGGAGGATGTTGCAGGACTGACTGAAGCAAAAAGACTGCTAGAAGAAGCCGTTGTCCTTCCTTTATGGATGCCGGAATATTTCCAGGTACTTTTGGATGTTGGTCTTTTACCGGTTTCAATCTTAATCACAATAAATAACCGCAATTCAAAATTTCAAAGCTTAGACAAAATTATGTCATAAATAATTAGTGTGTTGTTTTGATACATAGTCTAAATAATAAAAGCTTACAGGGTTTTATCGTGTTGGAGACTTGTAGTTTCTTAACCTACTATGGCTTTATTGACTATTGATGTATGCAAATGCTTGTTGTCCTATACTAGAATTAGGCTTACAGACTTGGCGTTTTTAGTTAATCGGAAATAGTAGGACTACAAGTTATACTGAAATATGCCTATTTTCATAGTTCACTGTCATTTTGAGTCTCTTATATGGATTAGGTTTCAGGGTTCACTCCTACATTTATGGATCTTATTATCTTGAAATGTTTTCTTGCTGCACATCAGAATATATGTTATTTTGCAATGCACGATTTATCAAGTTAACCTTATTGCTCTTGTAGGGAATTAGGAGACCGTGGAAAGGTGTTCTTATGTTCGGCCCTCCAGGAACTGGCAAGACACTTCTTGCTAAAGCTGTTGCTACTGAATGTGGTACAACATTTTTCAATGTTTCTTCTGCAACTTTAGCATCAAAATGGCGGGGTGAAAGTGAGCGCATGGTTCGTTGCTTGTTTGATCTTGCGAGAGCTTATGCACCAAGTACAATTTTCATTGATGAAATTGATTCCCTTTGCAATGCTCGGGGGTAAGTTCAGTACCAGCTAATTTTTTGTTTGAATTTCTTTTTAATGGATCTTTATCTTTTACTCAGTGTGTGTGTGTGTGTGTATATATATATTGCACTAATGTTGGCTCTTAATAATCATACCAAAAACTTTATTGATTTAGGGCTTCAGGAGAGCACGAATCATCCAGAAGGGTTAAGTCAGAACTTCTAGTTCAGGTGGATGGTGTAAACGCTTCTTCTACTAATGAAGACGGTAGCCGTAAAATAGTTATGGTTTTGGCCGCTACCAACTTCCCATGGGACATAGATGAAGCACTGAGGTTGATCCATCTTTACACTGAAGTGTTTCTTAGATTCAACTTCCCATAAAATAGTTTGGTTTAGCATGTCACTCTCACTTTATCTTAATCCGAATTTAATCCAATGCAGGAGGAGGCTGGAAAAGCGTATCTACATTCCTCTTCCTAATTTTGAGAGCCGAAAGGAACTTATTCGGATCAATTTGAAAACCGTTGAGGTATGCCCTTTTTTAACTAATAATTACATAGAAAAAAGAATTGTAGCCACTCTATTATCGGCTGAGAGTAAGCTAAGCCAATATGAGGATGATAACTCAATAACTATGACTCATATGGGTCCGGCCAGATCCGAAGGAGTTTTAGAGTGGCTGAGTCTCAGCTTTGCCTGGGACTAAGCTAAGCCAATAAGAAGATGACATCTCATTGATTATGGCTCATCTTTGACAGTTTTGAAATAGACGTGCGGTGTGTTGCTTCAAATATGACAGGCAACAACTATAGACATTTACTAGGGCAACTGATATTTATTACTTGATCATGAACAATGCTAATTTATTTTCATAAACTCTACGCATCTACTACAGGTAGCCGCTGACGTAGATATTGACGATGTGGCACGCCGAACAGAAGGATACAGTGGAGATGATCTTACAAATGTATGTCGAGATGCTTCCTTAAATGGCATGAGGCGCAAGATAGCTGGGAAGACCCGCGATGAGATCAAGAGCATGGCCAAGGATGATATCTCAAATGATCCTGTAGCTATGTGCGACTTCGAAGAAGCCTTGGCGAAAGTCCAACGGAGTGTTTCTGCTGATGATATCGCACGCCACGAGAAGTGGTTCTCGGAATTTGGATCTGCTTAAAAGGAAGATTCTTTGTTTCTCCATCTAATTTGTGATTGTTAGGTTTTGGCAGTGTGATTGAATAGTTTTGTATCTGTTTTGGGAAAAAAGTTTGTTCCCATATTGTTGTGTTATTTTTTGGGTGTACTTGTAACCATTATGGTCTCATGTAATGGTAGTAGAAGATATGATCTTGTTTGGAAAAGAACATTTGTTCAATAACTTGGAATTGTTATGAACAGAAAGGTTTAAATTCACTACTAGATGTGAATTGATGTAGTAGGACTGTAAACTAGTCGAGCCCTTATTGAATTTCTTTTCTTTTTCGTCGCTTTCCTTTCCTTTCTTGCATACCGAACATGTTAGTATTAGAACTGTATATTTGGATTCAGACTCGCGTGCACTTGAAATTTGCACATTTTTGCAGGCTCGGGTCACTATAAATAAACTCGATTGAGTTCCCCACAATAGATGTGTCCACGTTCAACCTATGCCATTTTTTTTATATAGGGAAAATTACACGTACCTCCCTTCTTAGATAGCAATATTACACATACCTATCATGAAGATCATGTTTTTACTTTTACCACCTCTAAAGATGGCCA
>JAYMTH010003404.1:0-10958 GCA_036897465.1 Pelargonium australe | reverse complement strand
CTTATATGCCCACCCTTTTGCACGTCAATAGAAAATTATACAAATGTAATTGCATAAGTAAAATGCTGAAAAATAAATTCAAGCACAATGCAAGAGATGGACCTGTGCATGGGCCACGTGCAAAGCAAAAATGGGCTTACACGTGAGGGGCGTATTAGAGCATTAAACTATTATTAGGCCTTCAACTATCAACTTAAGCTTTTAGTTGAGTTGGTTCTTTACAAAACCATTTAACATTTTATTCGCATTTGAACAATCAACAAGCCACACGAATAGAATAAATAAAAGTCCCATACTTTCAAAACAAATGACTATAATTTACAGAAGGAATGAAAACAAACACATATTGAATAAAAATAAGAAAAGTAGCAACATAAATGAAACTTAGTAATAGTATTCACCTGGAAGAACTCAACTAGCACATTATCAAGAGATCCTTGAGCATCATAGGGGCATAGATGACAGAAAGGACTATCCTGTAGATTTTTCAGGAGTTGTATAATTATTTAAATGCATGTAAGCTCATACATGGAAAGAACACGAAAGTCACGTTCACAAAACTGGAGCACATGGAATAAATATGTAATAACAATATCCACCTTGACTTTTCTTGTTCGATCATTATATGCATTTTCTTGCCTTGTGACTTTGCTATCTGTGTCCTCTTTCCACAGAAAGTTGTACCTTCTTCAATAGTTTTCAGCTTGCGTTGAAGCATTTTGATCTTTTCTTCAATCCTACATGACCTCTAATCAAATAGTCATATTGAAGAGAATGTCACATTCACAAAGAGATCATGTAATATCCACCTTGACTTTTCTTGTTCTATAGTCATTTGTATTTTCTTGTCTTGTAACCTTGCTATCTTTGTCCTCTTTCCACCAAAAGTTGTACCTTCTTCAATATTTTTCAGCTTGCGTTGAAGCATTTTGATCTTTTCTTCAATCCTACCTGACCTCTGATCAAATAGTCAAATTAAAAAGAATGTCACATTCACAATACAAGAGCACATGGAATAAATATGTAATAACAAAGAGATCAAGTAATATTCACCTTGACTTTTCGTGTTGTATTGTCATTTGTATTCTCTTGCCTTGTGACCTTGCTATCTTTGTCCTATTTTCAGAGAAAGTTGTACCTTATTCAATAATTTTATTCTTGCGTTGAAACATTTTGATCTCTTCTTCAATCCTAACTGGCCTCTAATAGACAAATGAAGAGAATGTTGTACTAATTATGAAATTTCTAGTTCAGTATTTAAAGTAAAGCAAAATAGAACCTTGACTTTTCTTCTTCTTTCATTATTTGTATTTTCTTGCCCTGTGACCTTGCTACCTCGTGAATGAGTCCCTGATTGTCAAAGCAATTATCAGCTAGGTGTTGTAGAGAATATGAAATGCTATTCTTAATATTGGTATAATAGAAGCACTTCTTTATATTGGGCATCAAGAGAGTTGGCATAACATTAAATAGGAAATAGTTTAGGTTAAGACTTTGATATCATTGAATCGGCACTTGACTTTGTGAAAAACCTCTAGAATATATGTGAGACAAAAACCTTGCCCAAAAGTTACAAATAAAAGAAGTCAGTGAATTAATCAAAATCTAGCAAAAAGCACATCAACACGAGTCAATTGAAGTTCGTTGATGCTGCCGCAGGGGGTGACTAATATGAGTCCCCCCTCTAACCACCTAAGCATGGCAAGATTCTAAAAAAACTCCAAAAAAAAAAAATGGTCACGATTGAACATATCCAAAACCAAATGTTGACAACTACAACACCAAGACGCCACGAATAGGTCAAGGATTTTCCTACAGTGTGAAGGGATACCCATATATTTATGTCTTCTACAGTATGAATTCCATATATTGAATGAGATCTCAACACCATTTCCCTAAGCCGACCATGTTTGGCAGCGGAACACAAATGAGAGCCCTTCCAGAACAAGAAGGCTCTGATACCATGTAGAGAACATGATATGCAATAGTAAACATTGATGTAGAACACAAGCTCTTTAGATAGGGCATTGCAAGAGTTGACTCAATATTTAATAGAAATATCCTAGGTTAACGCTTAATCTTGAAGCTGACTGATCTATTCAAAATAAGACATGCATAAGAAAATTTAATATAGTATGGAATTCAAAATATCCTAACAAGTGCATTAGAACTTAAGGAAATAAAGGCTTAACTCCCTCAGCAACAAATAGAACAATACACAAATACAAAAGCAATGAGGTTTATCACCTTATAAGTTGGTTTCAACTTGTCCTTGTACCTTGTGATAAAAAGATCATCTCTCATTGACAGAGTACTCTCCACCCCAGTCTGTTTCAAACTGCAGCAGATGTGCAAAAGATGAGCTCATGAAAGTGAAGACAATTCCAAGGAACTGGATCTGATCCATCAACACAGACCAAAAAGAAAAAAAAAAAACTACAAAAATTAGCAATACATGTAATACAATATGTGGATAAAAAGTTTGGCCTTTATGGATTGGTGGATCCAGAGTAACAACATCAAAGGTATATGGCTAATTAGACTACACATGCAACAGAAAATGAGGTAGATGACATTGTCCCAAACCAGAACTTACCAACTGATGTAGTACATCTGTCTGTGAATTGATGTCAAAAGGCCCAATACTGTCACTTATAATTTTTATGACCATTGAGTGAAAGAAACTGAAAGTGTGAAATTACAAGCTAACCACACTCACACAAGTATTAATTACATAAATCACCAGTAGAAAATGAGAAAGAACACCTTGGGAAGTAGAAATAGGCGCACAACACTTCTGTACTGAATTTTAAAATCGTTAGCCTGTCCTTGGAGTCGCAAGAATGAAACATGAAGTTCAACGTTGTACCGACCTCTGTGAAGAGTAAATACTTATCAGTCTGCATTAAATAGACATAAAATAAAATAGTACATGTCATATACTAATAACCAGTGTTTATACCCCTTTCAACCACACCTACCTTGGTGTGAGAATGACAATACCCTCAAAAGTGACGGCAGCTTCTTCACCTCCAGCACCAACATCGGCCATTGACATAATTTTGTCACAGAAAATCTTACACCAGTTCAGTTGACGATACATCAGTAAACAGTCAAAGCAGCCAATTTGCTCAATTCTAACACAACATGAACAAAGTTTAACTGAGCAGGAGGATGACTTTCATCACTAACAAATTGTGTGTTGGAATTAGGTATCTGAAATTATTTTAGTTACAACATATTAATTCTACGAGAAAGACAAAGTAAAAATCATTAACTATGTTGACGACATACCTAATAATTAGTTCCAGTTGTATCATAAACATGGAATTCCGAAATCACTCCATCACGTTTTTCCCTTGAAGCTGTGTTTGGGAAACATATGCTAAATACACCTCAAATGCTTGCTTGGAACCAACCATAAAAGCCAACATATTCCCTGAAAATGTCCAAGGCATTGTCAAGAAAAACCAAAATGGCAGATTGAATGGAACATGTAATACAATAACAGAAACTAATTGCATGACGTGCATGGATAGGCAAATTAATACAATCAAGGCAAGAACCAGCCTCATCAGGGAAAACAATCAATATTGGAAAAAGGAAAGAACTGTAAACAAGAAACTAGGGTAGAAATTTTATGTACCAAGAAGCAGCAAGATAACATAAATAGGAAATCATTTGTAAGTTATAACCAATAAGTTGAGTGGAAGAAACCAACCATTTAAATCTATGTCTCCCCAATTACGGCCACAGACAGAAAGTTGCTTCTCTTCACACAAAAGTCCACAAGTGCATTGGAATTTTTTTGTCAAACTTGTGATATCCTACAGGTCATGAGAGAACAATATAAGGCTAAACAATGACTGTGTATTCATAAACAAAATCTTTAGAATTTACAGTTCCCATCCTACAATCATTCCAACACATCCCACATGTGAATAAAAATATAACTAAAATAACAATCCTTGCAATCATGTATCTAACATGGTCATACTTATAAACAACCAAAACAAAATAATTAATTGTATATGCCAAAAGCCAGTTTCAAGTTGTACTTCCACAAAAAGTGGTACTTCTTCAATATTTTTTTCAGCTTGCGTTGAAGCATTTTGATCTCTTCTTCAATCCTAACTGACCTCTGATCAAATAGATAAATTGAAGAGAGTGTTGTATTAATTACGAAATTTCTTGTTCAATGTTTAAAGTAAAGCAAAATAGGCCATCAGATGTATCAGATTATATAGATGCTACTCGGTCTCCTTGTAGATTAGCAAATGTAACTTACCAACCATTTCAGTTGACCAGCAGCACTTACCTTATAGTCAGTTTTGAGCATTATCAATAACAATTGACATACCTTCTTCTACATATTTCACATGCATTACTTAGTGGAAATAGGTTCCCTGCAAGCCTTAACCAAAATATTTAACTTATGTCTCAAGTTCTATTCTTTCCTTTTTGTTTAAAAACTATATATTTAACTTATGTCTCAAGTTCTTTCTTAGCTACATGTGCCTCAGTTAGCAATTTTATATCATTTCCTTTTTTATTTTAAAACTTTATATTGAACTTATGTCTTAAGTTCTTTCTTAAAGTGTGGAGAACTAACCTTCTCATTCGCCAGTTTTTCCTTCATTTGCCTTCACACGGATAGGAACAAGCCTATTAACATTTTACTCGCATTTCAACAATCTAAAAGCAACAAAACAGATTCTATAAGAGTCCTCATACTTTCAAAACAAGGATTAATCCTTTTTAATACCATCAACACAAAGCAATGACCAGAAGCAATGAAAGCACACATATATGAGAAGTCCTCACACTTCTAACACAAAATATATGTATTTATTTTCAATACAAATAACACAAAGTAACAGCTGAATAGAAGTATAGTAATAGTATTCACCTTGAAGAGATCAACCAACACATTATCAAGAGATCCCAGAGCATTGTATGGGCATAGATGGCGAAAAGTAGAATGAAGAAAGGTCCTCATAAGTTCAAAAGAATCAGAAAAATGATTTGTCATATTCAGTAATATCAGCATAAAGCAAGAACAGAAGGAATGAAAACACACGTATATTAAAACTCCTCACAGTAACAACACAACATATTAAATAATGATGATGATGATGAATGATGAATGATGAATGATGAATGATGAATGATGATGATGAATGATGATGATGAATGATGAATGATGAATGATGCATGATGAATGATGCATGATGAATGATGAATGATGAATGATGAATGATGAATGATGAATGATGAATGATGAATGATGCATGATGCATGATGAATGATGATGAATGATGGTGATGATGAATGATGTTTTGTAGGGAATTAAATTTCTATGTGAGGGTGCACCCTCTGACCAATTCCTTGAAATGCGGTATCCAAAGCTTTGGTAGAGGTAGACATCGCCTGAGTTCTTTGTTACAACTAGTTGTTGGTAAAATAAATTAGATGCCCTTCATGACTCCCGCTTTCCGGTGCAAGGAAATTCCGCATGAACTCGCTGCAAGTTGTAAAATATGAGAGTTACTTAGAAATCAAGAAAACAACTGATATCAATAAGAGCAAAAATATGTTATTGCTCTAGTTAACAAACCATAGTCAATGATGCCAACATATTTCTTGTGCATTAGATAACCTGAAGCCACAAACAAGAATCTCGTTTATTTATTATTAGTCATATGCTTATATGCCCACCCTTTTGCACGTCAATAGAAAATTATACAAATGTAATTGCATAAGTAAAATGCTGAAAAATAAACAATTGACCAGCATATGTACATTTTTATTGAACTCAAATTTAGAAAATGCACCTGCATGACTAGATTTTTAAAACTAAAAGGCATATGAATCCAAGTGACATGCACAAATGTGTATGTCTGCTACTTGCACTGAGTTTGGCATCTTTAATATTGATTGCATGCTTCTCAAGATGTCTCAATCCATTAAAATCAGGGTTAGCTTTTGTTAGTAGATTTGGCAATCAACATTTTTTACAGCTGCCAATTGGTTGTGCCTTCAAGCCTTACTTCAAACCCATTTCAGATACAAATTTCTATACTTCTTGTTTTATTTTAAACTTTCTATTCAACTAATGTCTAAGGCTATCACATACACTCATTTGCAATTTTTTTTTCTTCAATTGCCTTCCTATGGATTGCAACAAGTCTCAGCTCTAAACCATTTTACATTTTACCCACACTTGAACAATCTAAAAGCCACAGAAATAGTATTAAAAAAAGTCCTCATACTTTCAAAACAAGTGATTCATCTTTTTCAGTACCATCAACATAAAGCAGGAACAGAAAAAAGCCCTCACAGTTCCAACACAAAACACATATTTTTTTCAAAAAAAATAACACAAAGTAACAACTGAAAGAAGTTTAGTATTAATATTCACCTTGTAGAGCTCAACTAGCACATTATAAGGAGATCCTTGAGCATCATTGGGGCATAGATGACGAAAAGATTTGATTGCCTCAATTGCCTCATCATCACTATTGCCATGTCTTTCAAGAACGCTATCAACTCAATCACCAGCATTGATTGCAGCCTAGAGCAGGGAAATTGTCATGCTCGGATCCTTGTATATCAACTGTAATTGCAGGGACAAATATCAAAATAACTTGAGTAAACTAGACATAATCACAACCCACTTTTTCTATTACAAGAAATACATAAATGTGATATGCAAACATGAACATATTCTTTTCTGGATACTCAGCATTTAACTAAGATCACTAATATCAACTATCATCAGAGCAATTGGCTTAAGATGTTTGCTCCTCCAGAGGTCTCAGATTCGAGACTCGGTTGATACGCTTGCTTATAAAAATAAAATAAAAAAGTAAGAACATTAATATCCCAAAAAATTTCTTGAACTAACTACAAGAAAAAGAAGCAAGACCTAAATCAAACATGAAATCAAATGGTGTCTACCTCGCCAGAAATGGTGAAAAGAGACTTTAGGCGACTTTAGGCGACTTTAGGCGCCACTCATGCTGGATCAGAGCACTTGCCAAAGTAGTTCAACCGCGCCTTCACTATAGTGAGTGGGAACAAAGCATGCTGAGTTCCAACAATAATGATACTTCCATTGGTGAAGAAGTTGTGGGTCACTTCTGCTCCCCAACTGTTGTCATGGGATTCACAATATGATAGTAGGATGCATTAAGGGTATCGCCTTTGTCATTCCCGGGTGTCATAAAACAAAATTTAATTATTGATGGGAAAAAAACTATGCAAGTATGCTACAAAGATGTCCTAATTTTATCATAAGGGAGGGGGATCAGAGTTTGAAACTTAGCAGTATTATAGTATATAAGCTTGGCCTAAGTTTTCATCCTAGCTTGTGCAAAGGAGATTCCAAGAATATTATCTTAAAGAAAAGCAAACACAGGTCACATCTACACATGCACATCAAACATATACTCACATAGTTAAGGAAGCAATCAAATCTGTGTTGGAGAAGCTGAGTCCAGCGTTGCATTTGGTGAAATTCCCAATTTTTGTGTAGAATGTAACATCAGCCCTAATTGCAGCGGTACTAGATCCAATTACCCCTACGAAGTTAACAACTGGATTTGTTGTCAACCCAATACTAGAGCTAATTCCTGGATAGTCATGCAGATACTGGAGCTCCAATTGTCATACAAAAAAAAAATAACAACGTCAAAAAAGATCCTTCGACTTATTGGCAGGCAAACTTAGATGCAAAAATAACAGGAGAAAAATAATGATAAACAGTGCATTTAAAATAATAACTGGATAGCACTTACCTTTGCTGACCTCTGATCACGTACTCTAAAACTCAAGATTGTCTTCAGACCAGGAGAAGGTTCATCAACTTTAATAGTAGTGGTAAGCTGCCAATCATACAAACTTTAAATAAGTTGATGGAAAAATGTTCGAAAGTGATCTAATTTTTAGAATATAAAATTAAGTCATTTAGATACAAATGCATAAAGAACACAGGAAACGTGATGATGCACAAGGTGCCTTACAGTACATAGTTTTGCAAATCTTAAGATCAACAAAGGTCATCTAGGGGCCAACATAAGAAGAAGACCAAAATCCACACTTATATGAACTTAATTTAATGCAGAGTTAGGTATCAAAATGTGATGGAAAACATCGCAGTTTCTTTTTTTTCATTATATGACACTTAATCATCAGAGCATTAGGAAAGAGATGTTTGGAAAACATATACCTCATCACAGAGGTGCATAAGATAAGAGACTATCATACAAAAACAAGAACCTTAAAGCTTGAAATCGGTTAAATATTCTCCATGGATACTACCAACTCAAGGTATTGAAATTGAATAATACGATGTGCCCACAACACTGCCCAAATATGAGTAAAACTAGGAACCTAGAAACAGCATTTGGTTTACTACATCAACAACATCCAGATCCAGTGAACGATACTTACATTGGAGTTCGTATCAACTTTGAAATCAGTTGTGATGTTCTTATTCTTCAACTGGGTATTAACATCAGATTGAAATAGGTCTCCATTTTTTGTTCGCGATGATGTGATAGCCTGTAGTAATGAAAAAAACAGATAAACTGGTAAATATAGAAAACAAACTGGTTTAATTGCACAAGGTCTATAAGCTAACATAAAAAATGTAAAATAACACTAGTAAGGAGCATATTAACTAAAATAATGAAATATCAATAGTTCCGAGGTTGCAGGTATCCTAATGTCAGTCTACAAGAGAGCCAAAGAAACTAGAATAATGCCACAACTTATTAAGATATACGAATGAAATTCACAGCCCATGGAAGAAGAATGAGTTTATGCAATGCAATAACCCCAACAAGCCTAAATAAGAAATGAAAAATCAGGAAAGACATTTTCTAGCTGTCATGTCAAATAAGTACAACTATGACACAAAGCAATATATTTAAAAATGAAGTAAATTGCTATAATTGAAATATCAATTGAGAAGTACAAATATTATGTGAAGAACAAAAATGATATTTGCTTAAAATTATCATAAATTCTATCCAGCGACCACAACCAACACTAAAAAGATGCAAATCAAAAGATCAAACTAATAGAAAAACAAGTACCACAAATTTGCATGAACAAACACAAAAAATAACAGAAAATAATCATTATGTTCTAACACATTATGGTCTATGCCAACACAAACTAAGGAAATGAACCCTCTATACAACCTCAGCTCTACTCCTAACCCTACCCACAAGATCATCAAACAAAACCACAATATGCTCCACCAAAACAACCAGCAAAGAAATCAAGGTCAACCCATCCAATGCATTATCCTGAGTCACCAGAAATTAAAATTACAAATTCTTCTTAAGAGATTAACATTCTAAACAATGTAAGAAACCTGAGCTGATACAGTGACAAATCAATATCATGAATCAAAAAACGAAGATGAGTTTCAATGAAACTTACTACTCCAGTAGGAGAGCAGGTGGTGAGGGTGAACTTTTGGTCGCTCTGGTAGTCCATGTTCAAAAGATCTAGAACCCAAAAACACACACAACACAAAACCCACAAAATTCTTGAACCATTAAAAAGAGTACAGGACCCAAATCTCTTGAACCAGAAACAAGACCCAAATTGAACATGGAATCAGATGCAACTTCGAATTTAGACCCACCAAACATCTTTGAAAACCCAATAATCAAAACCAATTGATATGTATATTAATTATTAGGCCATAAATTGTCTCTCACCTGAACCTGAGAGTTGTCGGCTGTGTTCACCGGACCGCTTCCTCTCCGACATGGGCATCACCGGAAAGTGCCGCAACCGCGACTTCCGCGTCGGCGTCCGAGTCAAGGACCCCCTTGTCGGAGAATCCGACCATTTTCGGGCATTTGAAGATCACTTTCTACAACTAGAAAATGCCAGATCAATGTGTCGATAAAACCAAGTTTCTTTGAGCAAGAAAATTACAGGTGGTGAGAATATGAGAAGGACAAATAAGAAGATGATGATGATGGTGCAAGGAGAAAAAGTGATCAAAACAGCGAAAAGAAGACAAATCCGTGATAGGTTCGCCCAAATAGAAATGCCAGGTTTGGCGATCAACTCTGTCTGCGCCGATTATACAATCATATTGTGAGAATTTGAATCTATATACTCAGATCATAAACAGAGTTTTTTGCGTAAAAAGAGAGAGGATCGATGGAGAGAGCAGAGAGTTACATTGAGATTTGGATAGAAGAATAGAGGTTTCTCGAAGCGTTTCTGCGTAAAACCCACCATTCTAGTTGGAGCCACTTAAGATTCAACTTGGCTATGATCTTTGACGCCGAAACTGAGCCAGAGCCGAAACCCACTTTTATCCCTTTTTCACGGTTGTCGTCAACGATTTGCAATCTGTGGCGATCTGCAAGGAAATTGGAAATTGGAAACTGGAAAGAGGTGCAATTTCAAGGAGGAAATGTGAGAGACAGTAATGGATACTCAAGAGAAGGAGAAGGTGAGTTTAGGTCTAGAGGAAATTCAAAAGAAGGCAAAGAGTAGCCGTTAGAAGATTTAAACCTATTCTGATGTATCTGGTGCTTTATAAGTATCATTTTCAAATTTTTAGACAATTTTTTTGTGCGATCAATATTATGGTCAATTTACATTTTAATGAACCATCATAAGTATTAAACGAGTTAACAAAAAAAAAAAAACATTAGCCCATCTCGTTAAATAATACTCATCGGGAAATTAATCGAAGTAAGATATTTCTATTAACCATATCATTTTATCGTTGAAATTTTAAATTATTGTTGTCACACAAAAAAAAAAATTATTGGACCTAGAAGTGTAGATACATTATCTCAAGGGTTAAATACTCTGAAGCCCCATCTATTCGATAGTCACCGCACAAGTTCCTGAGCTAATAAGTTAGCTTCAGTAGTACCCGGACTCTTGATTAATTGGTCAAGACGGTTCATCCG
>JAYMTH010003403.1:0-10959 GCA_036897465.1 Pelargonium australe | reverse complement strand
ATGTAGAGAGAGAGAGAGAGAGAGAGAGAGAGATGTTAAAAATGTATCTGGTAACTATGAGTCAATAAGCAGATACACAATCACCCAGACTATTGTGAATCTCACTTTTACGGGAGCTGAACTGTTAACATCAGATTCTGATGATCTGAGTAGGGGAGGGTTCAATACTGTGGAGAGAACCCACAAACTTGCTTGCATCTATATTTCTAGATAGCAAGAGCATCACGCAGTGAGACGCCAATTTTATAGTCATAGGCTCTACATTTTTACTTTGAAGGAAATATGGACCGTGCCACGGTGTGGAGGCTCCACTTCCTCTCCTTCACTCAAGGAAGAGAATATTCTTTGGGTTAGGTCAGCAAGGGCAATCTAGAGAGCCTCTTTTGGGCCTCGCTAAGTTAATTAAACCCTCTCAGGGGACCACCTAATGCCAAGTACGTGCCAAGCCCATGACACTAAGGACATCCCCTTCAAACCTTGCCAGCAACTCCCTATAAACCTTTCTAATCCCTCTGGCACCTTAGAAAGCCGTAAGTAAGCATTAATAACAATGCAAACAGCAGGTAGTCAACTTTTAAGTGAATAAGTATGAGAGGATGTGCTTTAAAAGAAACGCGTTCATGTGGAGAGCATAAAAATTATTTTGAGAGTGTCATTGAAAAGTTTACTCCATCTATTATAACTAGATATTATACAAACCAACAGACCTGCAAAAATATTGGAGAAAACTGGTTTGAAGTCTGAGCATGAGAACTAGGAGTTTGGGTTGATCCTGATGACTGTCGTCCAGGTGATGAAGAGAAACTCCCAGCTGAGGGCTGCCTAGATAATTCGAAACCTCCCGATACAGTTGGCATTCCCAAACGATCTGAAAATGGATGACCAAATGCAAGCCAATCTTTTTCTACAAGTGCCTGTATTGCATAAAATATTTTCTCTTGATTAGGTACAGGTGAAGTAGAAAAATGCAATTACAAGTGAGTCTAACGACGTGTAATGAAAACCTGAAACCCCGCGAATGTCCGATAGTATGGATCAAGTAGCAAATTAGCAAGTGAAATCAACTGTGTTGTTCTATCCCACCCATCACTGCAGTGATAATAGAATAAAGTTTATGTCAAAAGCAATTATATGGGAATTTCTTTTACATTTAGTGTGAACTGAAAGAAAGATAAAAGACTCCTCAATTTGGCCAGCTAAGTAACCTCCACAAAACACAACACAACAACATAAGGTATGTTTCAGAGATTTAGCAAAAATACTAAATAGCGTAATAAAAGAAATATCCGCAGCATATATTTGTGCAAAAACAGTATAGAGAAGTGTCCAAAAGTGCAGCCTAACAACATAATTTAGACACTAGTCGCTTAAGCCTAATGCCAACCTAGATTTAGAGATAAATGGCACAATTCAAAACTCTAATCAGTAAAGATTGGGGTTAATGATATAGGTTGTTAATGTGTAGCTCTTGCTCAATTCTAGTGCATCACCACCAACTATGCAGGTTTACTTGCTCTTTCACAATATTTCCTCTACCAAATTTAAAGAAATATTAGAAATGCTGATGAAATAAATATTCTGTCAAAGAGATACTACATATAAAGTTATTGTATAACAACCTCTATATAAAGTCATTGTGAGGTCTGTACCACTGATAGATGAGATGAAGCACAATTTTGTTTTTCAAAAATAAAAGATATGGAACAAACAAAGCTCTATTAGAGAATAAAACCGAAGGCACAAACCCCAGTTTCCTTCAAATGTCTAGTCCCATTAGACACTCCGTAGCAACTCATATTGGATGGAATATAATATTCAGCCCTCGAGATGTGATTTGTATAGCAAGTATTACAGATGTATATATACCTACGTTTCACCAAATGCATTTTTAAAATAGGATTTGATGTGCATATCCATCCAATCCAAAGTTACACACAGCACAAAACAGGACTTATATGTTTACAAGCGGATAAATACCAGTTTATGTTGGTTCAAGTTTTGTACAACTCCTAATTCCACTTGGGCGAGAACCTGACTTTCTCACTAACTCCTACTCACTCCCTTAATTTTCTCAATCTAGAACACCCATCTTATAACCCACTTTGCCTCTTCTTTACAATAATTACAATACTCAAGTAGATAAATTGACACCCTAAGAGAGTTGAACTAAGAATTAACAATGCATTTCAACCATGTTCCCAAAGTCAGTCTCCGCCCATTCCCTCACCTCTTTGAACGGATACCTACCTGCAACTTCCTGTCTCAACATTGTGTCTCCTTTCTTCTCATACTTCCATTACTTATACTCCCTGAACAAAACAGGTTAATGAGAAGCTATCTTTTCTTTTATTTACCACGGAATCCTAACAGGTGGACAAATGTAGCATCTTTCGCCAACTTTTTCTATGATTTCCTTCACCTAACCTATTGTTTTTCAGGTTCTGCTTTCATGATCATTACATAATTTAGAATTTAACAACCAACAGGGGTGGAAAAGAGCAAAATCATATTGTCATGTTTGCACAACACTGGAATGAAAATGTATAAAAGTATATTTAAGATACTTCAAAATTCATCACCAAGGAAGACTTGCATATTTTTTGTCCAGTTGCTATGAAGTTGACTTGATGAAAATATAAGTTTGGACAAAGACTTCAAACCTGCAATGTACCAGCACAGAAGCTGATTCCAAGGCAACACGTGCTGCAATCCAAGCAGAACCAGCTAGGACACTCTGCACATGTATTAACCAACCACTGTCTCCAAGGGTTGATACTGAAGCAGACATACTACTCAGATTGCCTCCACCCCAAGTCGACCCACCATGTCTCTGTCAACGATAAAGATATAAATATGGTCATACGTGTAGGAACAAGACATTCTTTCTTAAATTCAGTGGAAGGCATCTAAAATTCATAAATTTGTAATCTTATGAACATGTACTGTGCGCAAAAATCCAAAAAGGCCTCCAGAACATTTTAATTTGTAGTCTTGTGAACAAATTTTGTGAAATTTAGACAGATCCCATGTGGCAAATAATATAGGATCACACAAGCAGATAAACTTGATAGAATCCAAAGCTGCATTTATCATAATCTGTGTACAATTGCTTTCATAAAAGATTTTCACATATTTTACTATCTATCTCAAGAAATAAATTCGCTTTCCAATAAATAAAATAAATTTAAAGAAGTAAAATCGATATAGGATTACATTACTAACCAAGAATGATGACATTCCATCTGATGAAGTGGTGCCATGAGTATCTAAGTAATCTCTAAGCCGGGCAAGACTTTCCCTCATTGCATGTATATTGTCTATTCCAAAGAAAACAATCTGATGAAACAATACAAAGGAAACATGGCATTAGCATATAGTACATATAAAGTTACAGGAATAAGAAACACATCACTGGACAGCTTATATTTAAACAGACCTCAGATTGCAAATAGTTTGAAGATGACTCTGAGCCACCTCCCATTGCCCCATTAGCCAAGGCATTTTTCCTTGGTCTTGCATCAGCAATATATAGCTTCCTGTAAGAGAAAAAAAAAATGTTCATAACACATATTATATAGAATATACCTATGAAAATTATCTTTAATGAAGACCACTCATAAACTGAACAAATGGCACCAAAGACACAAAATTATAAATAAATAAAACAATTGTTCGTTAAAAAAAGATACATTTCAGAAAATAAGTTATCCTTATAGCATCTACAACCGTGCATATTATAAAACCAATGCTACAATATAAAATTGGGCTTAGTAATAAATGCCAACTCAAGAAGTACTATATATATATATATCCACATCATTATGTGAGTATACAGTTTCACCATTGCATGATTTTGTGAATGTTGTCACATTTCAGTAATACTTTGCACAAAAACACTCAAATATCAAAGTAATGCATCTGCTTTAAAATGCATATTAAGAATGGTTGGGAAAAACAATAAAAGAAAAATAAAATAAAATTGTCATTTAATTAGATAAAAACAATATTAACATAACATAAACACCTACCTCCGCCCTCCATTTGTGCCAGTGAGTTGAGTGCAAAGTGCAGCAACAAGTTTTTCATCAGCATTGCTGCAGATAGATGCATGATCATAAGTCAAGAATCAAGCAGATAAAATATAGGTTCAGCTGCTTCAAATGCTAAGCCCTCTAAAAAGATAATTAAATAAATAGATTAAAACTATTGTTTAGCCCCCAATTTTAATCTATCTAGATAATTTGTTTTCTTCTTTCTTCTTTTTTTCTCAATCTTTCTCCCTTTCATGCATTTGCGCAAACTTTGAATTACCTTCTCATATTCATCATGAGACCAACTAATGGTTGAGATGAACGTGCAAGGACTGCCCCAGTATCTACAAGTCACATTAATCAAGACATCAGTGCATATGATATCAAAAGCTGAAGTCAAATAATATTAAGGAAAGGAAAGGAAAGAAAGTCTAATGCACAATTGCACACCAGGGTGACACCATGTAACAACAGGCAAACGACACCTTGCACGGAAAGAGGAAGCGTTGAGCACTTCTTCATCACTGACCTTCGTAGAGATTCAAGTTATTAGTAGCATACTTCTAGTTTAAAAGTGAACTACATCAGAAGTTGATACAATTTAAGAACCAGAATAAGAAGAAAGTATCTCAAAGTCTAACCTGATGTGTCTTGGAACAATCAAAGCAAATGGATAAGTCTGGCACAGTGTATAATTGGAATTTACAACACTAATTCTCCATAACTCATTGGAGATTGTGAATGAACCCTCTTCAATCATAGCCATTGATGCACGATATGAATCTTTTCCGAGAAGCCGAAAGTATTCATTCAGTAAGCGCACTTTTGGGTTGGTGTTATTATATTTGGATGGTCCAGAAGAAAAGGCATAAAGATCCCATAGTCGATATGGTTTTGTACACTTCAATAATGCATCAAATACCGCACGCCTCTGTAAGAACCAGAATTTTTAACATCAATTCCTACCATATACATGAAACTCACTGCATTCATTATGAGAACTTGATAATATAATACTGTGACTTAAACAACTGCTGAAAACAAAAATGAACTTCAATCATGTAAATAAACAATGTAGAGAATACAGACAAACAACATTAAGCCTACAATACTTGGATATATAAAATGATAACAGAGTATAGACTCTTAGCATGAATGATGGAGACCACTGACCTGCTTTGTTCTAGGCCGGAAACCAAATACAATAATTCGCATATCTTTCCCTGGTAAATGTACAAGCAACTGTTAGTTCAACAAACAGCTCGAAGAAAGATAGTCAAGTAGATGAATACATGATATGGATGAAAAGACAGCTGACTGCAGCAATCAGGTTGCCTATTTTTTCTCTGATTTTCTCTTTTTTCCCCATCTTTTTCTTCATCTTCTCCTTTTCATGGTTATCCAAAGAGTACACATCGTGTTTGTTATTACATTAAGCATAAAGAATATATTTAAACATCTAAAGTCATAAATGTGATGATATCTAAGAATAATTATTTACCTCTGCTCTAGTAACCGTTTCATATGATTTACTCTAGGTTCAAATTGAAAAAGATTGACAATAAAGTAAATCAGGCGACTAAGCAATTTTTGTTTGCTAAATGACTCTACCCAAAACCCAGTAGGAGTATCGTCACTGAGCTACCCTTTTTACATTAAAATCTTGGAAAACACACTCATAATCTTGAGATATATGAATATGACCAAGAATTGGAAAAGGTGCATCATTTGTTATACTCACCCTGATCCAAAATTACTTATTCAGTTATTCCATACTGCATATTCATATAGCATAATGTTATATTTCACATAAGAATTCTCATATCAATTTCACATTCTCTCCAATAAACTCAGCCTTGGAATGCTACGCGGAAAGCATCTACAAGATAGATGATCAAAACAATTATATAGACTAGCACTAGAAAATTATAAAAAAAGCGTACCAATGACCTGAAGAAGTCGCCGTGAAGGAAATTTTTCGGATTGACGAGGGTTTGATTGAGCCTTAACAACCTACATTCCGTCAAAGAAATAAAAATCAACAAGCTACTCTTCCATACGCAACAAACATGCAATTCAAAAGGAGAAAAACATTGAAAAATCAGAAGCACAAAATATAAGGATTTAATTCTAACTAACTGAGTATGTATATGTTTACTTAAATGTAAAATAACTTACTACTTTGTTGAATTTCTCAATCGTTGCCAATGGTATTGTGCCAAGTTCAATGATATTCCTGGTTCCCTCACTCTTTAAGAAGAATAAAAAAAAAACTGAATAAATATATGAAGGTTATTCATGTGCATGTCATGTTTGAAGTGAATTCAATATAAAAAAGGAAAACTTCAATTCTTGCCAACTAAGGATAATGATGGTCTAACCATGCCTCTGGAGTTGAACAAAAAGAAATAAATATGAAAATGACAAGTATCACCTCATTTTGACTGCTGTGAGCAAGCTATGAGAGACTACTATAGTCTAAGGATAAAATACACTACACCAAATCCAAGGCTAAGTGTTACGGATGGTGCACCATGGCGCAAGGCACGGCGGATGGTCCTTGCCATGGGCCACACATGGTGTGCACAGTGCAACTAAGACGCTCCATATTAAAATTGGACTATGTTTTAAGACTTTATTTTAGATGAAATCCCAGAGGCCTCCCAAGCTTACGAGAGTTATAAAATAAATGGAATTAGAATAGGAAACACCAACAAGCATGCAATAATTTGTGTGCACCGCATTACTTTATATTCCAGGCTTCCAGCCATCCATAAAGAACAACCACCAATCCATGAGGTGTATAATATATAAATACATCTCATTCTTTCTTACTTTCTATTGTTTTCTTCTTCATATCTTTTTTTATTTTTTTCTTTTCATGATATTTCTAGGAGTTATGTTTCCGAAATGTTATTACTCTACATGATATAACAATATACCTCATAAACACTTTGTCACATCAAAAGCATTTCAAATGGTTATTATAACTCTTAATCAGCAAATAATTTTGTTATCTGATTGTCAGTGTACCACTTACATGTAGATTACTAAACCTTTTCTAGTATTATTTGGAGTATTTATACTAAACACTTATCATAAGAATTGCATTGAATATGCCTAGAAAATATTTTTTATCAAAAAATAATAATAATACATCTGTGCGCCTTATTTTCAAAAGGCGCAGCCGCACACCATGCGCCACGCCTTGAGCCATGGATCCAAAAAAGGTTTGTGCCATGAGTCGTTAATAACATTGCCAAGGCTGCATCTCATTTCTGTTTCTATTCCAGAAACATTCCAGTTTCTGATGCAACTATTGAAAGTCCTTTCCATAATTATAAATTAATATTATGAGGCTTATGTTAAGAAGACACTAAATTGAATGATAAAAGATGAATTAAAATGAATAACAACCTTTTGAAGGAAATGTAAATTGAAGTCAGTAAATTATTTCAATGGTGGGATATGAAATTGAGATAAAAGAAATTATGCACAACTTACCAGGAAAAGAATACGAAAATTAGTCACTAACAAAGTTCCTGCCTCATCAGTATTAACAAGAACAACGCCATATCCCTGAAAGAAATAGCCCAAAAACTTAATGTTTCAAACTCGTAGTTTTGAAGAAGCAGCAAAGAGAGAATAAACATGAAGAACAAAAATTACTGATCATAGTACAAATTATTGTGATATTCTTCGTTCAGAACCTAAATTGTTCACTAACAAAGTTCCTGCCTCATTAGTTGATTTGTTGAATATTGTGCAAGTAGACCCCAGCTTAGCTTTATGTCTTCATCTTACCCTCTCCAAAAGGATATCTTTGACTTAAAATGAACTCAATGTCATCATAGCTATCATGTCAGCACTAAAAATATATATATCTAAGAACCCTCAAATGCCTTCTTGATCCATCCCACCAGTCAAAACATCATCAGGATTGTTTGTCAAACCCAACTCAAATGGAGATAAATACTCTACTTTCTCACTAGCCGCCATCATGGCTATACGTCTACATTTAACAAACGTGGAAACTAAAACCATCTTAGCTATCATGTTGATACTTTGTAGAAGAGTATATCTTTGGAAACCCTCGTACAAATAAAAATATACATATATACATTTTTCATAGATTTCTTTCTAAATAAGAGGAGCTCAAAATACCATCAATTCCATCTCTTTTATTCATTGAGAAAATTAAGAGGAAGAGGATGCACTCCTCAGTTGTACATGTACATCAATTAGTTGAATATTTGGCCAAGCACTTGGTGAGTAAAGAAATGTTAAGCCATGTCCACATCATCTTCCTCTCATTTCTCAAGTAATTTTTGTATCCTTACAACTATTTATAGTTGACTATTGATATTAGAAATGACTTGCATTTATAAATTTCATTGGGTTTTACATAGTTGCTATTAAACTTTACTCCGACCCAAAAACCTAAGACTATTAGACAAAGAGTTCAATTACTATATCAAGTGGCCTCAAATTTCACATTCTTTCAATAAGAGATATTTCAAAAATCAAATATGTTACAAAAGACCATGGTAGTATTAAATATGGACAAAGGATTACAAATGTGAAATGGCTAACTCTTGTTGTCTAAAAATTGCAAGAGAAGAAACACTTCTGCAAGGATCTATGTAAGAGTTTTGTTGTGTTAACAAAACAAACAATGAACATTCTTATATTTGTACTCTTTTTCATATAATAACTAGTGGTGGAACAATATTCATCACAAAGATAGGCGCCAAGGGAAACTAGTAGGAGGCCACACCCTAAACAGCAAGAATATCCAAGCCATTTTTCAAAGAATGATGAGTTAGCTACATGAATCATTTAGCAAAACTCATTAAGATCCTCCGCTCGTATTCTTCTTCTCAACTCCATCTTCTACAAATGCTATCTCTTACAAGCCAACCAATATCATATCTTCTTTCTTATTCCTTATTATTTCTTCTAATTGAATTCTCTCGCATTTCTTAATGGGGTCATGAAAGTGAGAGAAATGCAATCGTTACCGTGAACCAGATTCAAAAAAGAGTGCATAACAAGTTTTCCCTTCCTAACTAAATCTCCAGCCATTAGTCAGACTAAACACTTCCCTTCCATATTGATTCTGGTTTTTGGTATTTACTACCCAAATTAGTCACTAATTAGCTAACAATTCCTGGTGTGGTTGCATGGTTCTTTTGTCCATTTTTGGAGAGTATTACCACTATTTTGCTAGTTTTGAAGCTAAATCAATGGCCGTCAATTTGCCAAACCAATATAATTCTGGATCCAGATTAGGAACTACTCATAGAGGATCTATATTTCTCTTTGTCAAAGTAGATCATATGTCTATTAAATTCCATGACACTGTTTTTGCAACATGATGGAGGATAACGTGGGGAATATTAGCCATATCTGGTCCAACACATAGTTCAGTACTTGAACCTCAAGAACTTTGAAGCATTTGTAAATTTGTATAGACTTTAAGGGTTTTTTTTATATAACGGAATATAGGCTTTAAGGGTTTAGTTGCCTACAAAAGAGGAAAAAGAGAGAGAGAGAGAGAGAGAGATTAAAAAGATTAAAATGCCAGTGACTAGTGAGTGCCTAAATTACTAATCTTATTGGCTAGATGCCATGGTTTCTCAAACTATGGTTCACAACAAATTCAACTCCATAATTGAACTAAATCATACCTCACAGGACACTTCTAAATTGAACTAAATCATACCTCAGAATGTCTGTACACCAACCACAAATTATATCAATAAAGAATTGTGAATTGCAACAAGCTTTCACATAAAGCATTACTCAAAACAGAACAATTCCATCCAATAACAGTTTCGCAAATCATGCAAACATAAACACTCAACTAAACATCAAAATTCACAGCCAAAAATCGCCATTCCTTCCCAATAATTTCACCTACCTCCACAAGGACTCGCTCCGCTTCCAGCAAGAACTCACAATTCGTATGCGAAACTGTCCTCGTAATCGGCTACACCAAAAAAAACTCGATCAATACAATACCAAAACGAATCACAAAACCCTCGGGAAGAAGCAAAATCGAACACGAAAACGAACCTCGATTTTGGTCCATTCCAGAGCATCCCAGCTTCCGGCGCCCTCCATCTTCTCCGACTCCGAGGTGTCCCGGAGCGACGTCGTCCGGAGAGGCTTTGACTTGGACATGCGGGGAACCGACTCGGGAGTCCAATTTTTCCGATTTTCTTCTTCTTTTCTTTTCGGTAGCGGGAGAGAGAGAAATGGAGAACTGGAGATGTAATTTTTTTTTATTTTTTTTTTTTCAATTTCTTGAGAGAGAGAAAAAAATATATTCTGTTTATATAGTAGAGGAGATAGATGCAGTAACGTATCCGCCGTTCAAAGCAAGAGTTGATCTGTTGTGAATTGTTAAATGATTGGACTGCCAGATGTGAATAATCGACGGTGATTATGTGATCCTCTGCTGACGGTATTTTGTTTAGTACTATACAACTGGCACGTGTCTTGTGGCTGCTGAAAGTCACCAGAAACTGGCAAATTCTTTTATTTTTTTTTATTTTTTTTATTTTTTTTATTTTGGATTCATCCTTTGTAAATTTTCCATATCATATCTAAAAAGAATTTTTGTTTCATTTTTTGTAAATTTTATAAAGACAAAATGTACCCAAAAAAATCTTGCCTGAAAATTGGATGTTTTCGGCGAGTTTATGATGTTTCCGGTAGAACTATGAAGTTTCCGGCGAGACTTTGAATTTTTCGGCGACCCATTGAGGAAGAAGAAGGGTATAATGAGGGTAATTTCGAATTTTTAAAAAAATAGTGGTCATGTGCTGGGTTAGTACCGACAAAACGGGTCTAAACCCGAAAAAATCCGCGGGTTAACCCGGAAAATCTCGGGTCCGTGTCGTCTAAAACTGGCTCGATGATT
>JAYMTH010003402.1:0-10960 GCA_036897465.1 Pelargonium australe | reverse complement strand
GCCTAAACGGGGCGGTGATCCGCCCGTGAACAGCCCTAGTGTTGACTCTCGGCTTGTCACTGCAATTAATATTTATTGTTTTGGGGTAAAAATTTATATTTACTTTTATACTATGCTTATTTATTTCATGAATAAATATCTCATTATTCACTTCTTTTACTGGCATTATTCACTAGTTAAATGTCTAGATTCAAATAATGTCCACCAAACTTTGTATCGGTAACTAATAAAAATTGTACGCCAGCTTTGCTAGGGTCTATATGTACTTTAGGTTCTTCCTCTTTTTCTCTAACTAAAAAAGTTAAATATACATGTTCTGTATCTTATTATTAAATCAAATCATGAAATATTGAAATATACAGAAATTAATTTCCTTGGGTATGGCCCTTCCAGTCCCAACATATGGGTATTAAGGAATGAAACCGGATAAGAAAAAAAAACCCCAGAACCTACTCATTTCTTAATTTCTGATCAGGGTCCACTTTAATTAGACGGTTAAGATCTATATAAGGCGTACATGTAAAATACAGGTCATTTAGGATACATGAATTAAGGAGTTTTAACCACTAAAGGTGGCGCAGTTGGTTAATCCACTTTTGTACGGTAAGGTACCAAAAGTTCTAGACTAGGGTTAACCCAATTGCTTTTTTTGAAGCTGGCCGTGCATGGTGGGCATGTGCTTATTGTATATGGGCTTTTCCTTGGGTATGGCCCTTCCAGTCCCAACATATGGGTATTAAGGAATAGGGTAGTCCTATCTGTAGGGATAGTTTAGCCTAAACCTAAACTAGTAATCTATTCTACTAAAAATGTCACAAATACGAATTTTGACAAGTTCATAAGTTCGACGCAAATGAGGAATAAGTACTGAAATTAAATTCAAGTTTCAATAGTGAGTTTAACAAAGGATTTTGGGTGTTTAAGATGCTAAAAATTTCATTTCATACAAAATGATGTCATTCTCATGGATCAAAGTTTGGTTTTATTGGAGATAACGGATATAAATTCTTACTTGTGAATCACGAAATAGTCTCTCCCGCGTTTCATTCTTCACAAGCACTAAGTTCAAAGTCGGACACAAAATTTATCTCCCTATTCTTCTCGTGTTCCAAAGTGTAAGCCAAAAACTAACGTACTTAAATTCCCCTCCTCTCTCCGTATACTATTCAAATTCTAGTCGTAATATAATATAACACTAAAATAAAACAAAAATTCGAAACCGTCTAAACCATATTGGAAAATCCCTAGACACCGTCTAAACGATCTCAAAATGGTCCGCTTCGACTGCGCCGACTAAGTTATTATCTGTGCAGTCATTGAACGTTTGTCAAACTCCGAAAATATACGCATAAAGGTCTTGTATTTAAATTCCTTCAAAATTCTATGACTTCTCCCCAATAAAAAGAGTAGTATGAAAATGTAATAGTTCGAGTCACAGGGAATGCAGTTGCGTTAATACTTGATAGGAAGAGTTTTGTCACCCTTGTGGTCCTACCCGCCGGCTCGAATGAGGATTAGTCTGAGTGTGCTATGACTTAAAGGTGCTAATCCCGTGTTGCTTCGAAAACCTCATGGTTAAAAAAAATGTAATCCACAAACAAGATACTTAAAACAAGTTGATAAAAGAACAATAATCATCAATAAAAAAAGTATATAGATACCATTTTACAAGAAACAATGCATGCTGGAGATGGAGTTCAATGGGATGAGAATATTGGCATTTAAGGGCAAAACATGAGCCTAAGTAGCTACAATATGCTTTTGCACTTAAAGATACTATTTTACAAGAAACAATGCATGCTGGAGATGGAGTTCCATGGGATGAGAATTTTGGCGTTTAAGGGCAAAACATGAGCCTAAGTAAGGTACAATATGCTTTTGCACTTTGGGATAAATGGTCCATCATGTATCAGAATACCACTGGTTGTAGTTGCAAGCAACAATATCTATCCACAAGTTGCAACCAGAACTTCTTGTCAAGTCACCCAATTTGGTGGTCCTGCTTTTCTGTGTGGTCACTCAGGTGTTGCTTTCATTTTTCTTACAATGAACATTAGTTGAGAGCCCGCGAACCTTTCAATGTAAAGACGCGTCACCTGACTATAATCGATATTTATACAGGTTCAAGGCATCTAAAATCTCCTTGACTCCGACCATTATTTAGTTTGTTTAGGCAGGATTTGATTCTTGAACAACTAGTTCATGGAATATATTTTTCAAGTACCTTCTACTTTATACCATGCTCTTGGAAGGCATCATTACCTTTCATTTCTGGCTTTCTGTTGAGTGCTGATCATCATTAACATATTCGATTCTCTCACTTCCGATCTCTCCATGTGTATGTAGGAATATCGAACAGAGTTTTATCCGGGATCACCACGCGACTGAAATGACAATCCTCCAACCATAGCCTTTATTTTCATCCTGCAATGTGCAATTACAATGTTATTTGGCATGTTTCAACAAAAAACTTCAGTACCAAGAAGTTAAAATCAGCTGAAGAAATCATTTGATAGGTAATGCAACGAATTAAAGCTTACATGAACAGAACAAGCAAATAAACACTGGTTCTTTGAATCATATACTATTGAAAAGGCTCAATATGAACCATATACTATGGAAAACAATCTTCCTGCTACCAGTAGTTCCTACACGAGCATTCTCCATTTCTGAAATGGTGAAAGCGTATTCGATCCCTGATTATGATATCTCTTTGGTATATCTTCGAGATGAGTTTCATAACATCATGACAGTCCTCACAAGATCTCAAGTTTTTCACAATCCAGATTTCTGACCCTGGGATCGTTTTAATCAGTCCAAATGCAACAGCGAGTTTCTCACTATGGTGCCGCAATTGAAATGCTTTTTCCTCGTTATCAATCTCAAGCAAGACCTCTGCGAGTCTTGGTTGATGCCCTCTTTCTCTCAACTCCTCCTCTATTTCATCCAACTTTGCATATATGTTTTCTGCATCCACATGACATGTATCTCCCGCTACAAATTCATGGATTGCCCCGTTAACCTCAATTCTACTCGACCCTGCTGGCTTTACAAGACCTCTTTTATTCATCAACTCTCTAACCCTCGCCTTATCATGCCACTTCCCAGCCGAGGCATACACATTGCCAACAAGTACATAGCTTCCACTATCAGCAGAGCCCGTCTTCCAAACTCCAAGATGTTTCATCAAACGTTCGCCTCTACTGGCATCCCCGTGAATTTTACACGCCCAAATCAAGGTTCTCCACATAACAGCATCAGGCTTAATGGGCATACTTCTTATGAACTCCTCGGCATCATCCAAATGCCCACCTCTCGCAAGAAGGTCCACAATGCATCCATAATGTTGAATTGTAGGCCTCACTAGATACACCTTCAGCATATTCTTGAAGTATGCTTGACCTTCACTAACCCACCCCGCATTTCGACAAGCTGACAACACTGCAGTCATTGTTCTCTCATCAGGCTTCACATTAAAACTCACCATCTCATGAAACAACTCAATAGCATCTTTACACTGCCCGTGGCTAGCAAGGCCGAAAATCATAGCGGTCCAGGCGAAAACATCCTTGTCCACAATGGCATCGAAAACTCGCCTTGCACCATCAATGCACCCACATTTTGCGTACATGTCAATAAGTGCAGTACTAACATTAGCTTTCAAACCAATCTTGCTTCCCTCCACAATCCCATGCACTCTCCTCCCAACCCCCAACGCCCCCGAATCAGCACAAGCTCTCAAGACCGAAACAACTGTTGCATCATTAACCTCAACCTCGTCCTCCAGCATTTCCTCAAACAACCTTATTGCCTCAACAGGCCGATCATCATCCACCAGCCCATCAATCATAGACGTCCACGACACCACATCTCTTTCAGGCATTTTATCAAACACCTTATACGCAAGACCCGACTCCCCACAGACCGAGTACAAATGGATCAAGGAGTTCCGGATAAACTGATCCGAGTACAGACCCGACTTCAGTACCAACCCGTGGAGCTGTTTTCCCAAGTGGGTCCGACCCAAACGGGCGCAGGACTTGATGACGAAGGGGAAGGTGAACTTGTCGGGTCGGGGGGTCTTGTGGGTTAGGCCATGGTGCATGGAGAGGAAGAGGGAGATGGCCTCAGAATGGTGGGTCGGTTCGGGGCTCTGAGAGTAGGCCCGGATCATGGTGTTGTAGTAGTAGGAATTTGTGGAAGGCACTGGGAGAGACTCAAGGACGAGACGGGCATAGCGGAGGTCTCTGCGAGCCGAGAGAGCTAAGAAAGTGAAGAGCTTTGAGAAGTTCTGGGCTTTTTCTCGGTGACCCGATTTCAGGATTTGGGCATGGAGCTGCATGGCCTCTCCCATGGTGGAGACCTCCATTTTTGCTGTGTGTGAACCACAGATGAGAAATTGGGATATTTAATTTCGCCCCGACAGTACGACCTGTCGTTTTGTGGAACGACGTCGTTCACCGTGTTGTCTTTTTGTTCCAACTGTCGTTCATTTTGGCAAATTGGGTCTCTGCTATTTTCCGATTTTAGAGGGTAATAAGAGCAAGATTGACATCAAGATCCAAATTTTTTTCATTTTGTTTCTCAGATTTTCTTTGTTGTCGGTGAATCTGGGTTGGGTTCATCTCTTTTTCTTCATAAGAAGTGAGTATCTTTTTTGTCTCTTTCTGCAATGAAATCTCTTTTGATTTACAGTATAATTGAGCTCCATTTTCATTTTTGTTCATTTGTCATTTGTTTCTGTTTCTGAGAATGGTAATTAACATTTGCCTCATAGGAAAATATACCCAATATTTTTTCTTGAGGGTTCTTGATTTTTTAGATAAAGGGTTACCATTTGTTTGTTTTCTTTGTGATTATATGATTTGGGTATGCATGATTTGATCTGTTTTTGGTGATGTTTCAAGGAAGGGAATCATTTCTGTGTACATATGGTCTACTTATTCAAATTTTGACATCAAATTTATTATGAACACACTGAATGTTTGTTTTTTTGTTTGTTAACATTTATGCAAGCTTTAATTTTTCTTTTCTTTTCTTTATGGAAGCTTTGATTTGAAAGCTATGGTGAAGGATACTACATACTATGACATATTGGGTGTCAACACTGACGCCACTGCCGTTGAAATCAAGAAGGCTTACTATGTCAAGGTGCACTCCCATTCCCATTTTCAGTATCTAGCAATTTTTTTGTGTTATAAAATTTCCTCTTTATGCAGTTTCGAGAGCTTAAATCAGAGTTGGTGATGTATGAATATAACTCTTTAGTCTTCTTAACAAATTTATGTTAAGATATCAATGTTGCGTGATTCATGAGATAGTTTACTTATATACATTCAAGAACTACATATTCATTGTCTACTTGTCAAACTCTTTTGTAACTCAAAGTTAAACACCTTATAGAAACATGAGAGCTTATATTTATTATCACATAATTAAACAAGTTAGGATATTTCCTTTGCCTTCTTTCCTTTTATTTATGGCATTAAGTTTTTTTTTTACCCATCCTTATGTCGGGACACAGTTTTACTGCAGGAGACAAAAAAGAATTAAAGAGAGAATAAACAAGGAACTCATTTCCCTCTTCGTTTTGTGTTCGAAATAAATGTAATGTAAACCTAAGTTTGTCCTCGACTACAATATTAAGCGCAACTGCAATTTCTCTTTCATAATTCAATGGAAAAACATTTATGACACGCACCTACTTAAGGATAATATATGAGATCTCTTAATCTTGCATATTCTTCTTGTTTAATTCTTTTGTTTTGTGTATGAATTCATGATTTACTTTTTTCTAGACTAATCTTACTATACACAAGTTTTATGGAAGAGGGGTTTTTTTACTGGTGCAACTTTTCAGGCTAGGTTAGTTCACCCAGATAAAAATCCTGGAGATCCAAAAGCTGCTGAGAACTTCCAGGTAAGCTTTATGCATTTATTTTGATGAGAAATGTATTTATTCATTGCTGTTCAAATGAGAGGTGTTTATTTTTATATTCTTTAGTGCATCTTTTCCTATGGAGCTTATTAAAGCAAACTGGTCAAATACTCCTACGTCCGTAATGTCATAAAAAAAATTCTAAGAATCTGACAATTATTTATCACTGCTTCAACTTGAGTACATATACTTAAGCAGGTTTTTCTATTTCTATAGGGTTATATATTTTCAGATCTCCTGTACTGCTTTTTTTTTTCTATGTTACCCCCTGCCCTCGCACTTTAGTCGTTTCGAACCCTGCACTGTACTATTTTATTAATTTACTCCAAATGACCTGTTGTAGCCGGTATCCGCATGCCATGTCACCAAAGTTGCCATGTCATTGTTCCACGTCACGAAAAATGCCATGTCACCATGCGTACTATCTTCTTCTTCTTCTTCTTCTTCTTCGATTCTTCGATTCTTCGACTTCTTCTTCGATTCTTCGACTTCTTCTTCGATTCTTCTTCTTCTTCGATTCGATTCGATTCTTCTTCGATTTGATTCTTGTTCATCTTCTTGCTGGCGCCGAAAAATTCATAGCTTTGAAGATTCCGGCCCGGCGCTGGAAAAAATAAATTGCAGTCCATGAGTCGAAATGACCAACTTTTGAGGGCAGGGGGTAACATAGAAAAAAAAGACAGTTCAGGGGAATCTGAAAATATATAACCCTAAATTGTATAATCAAGTTTGTTTCAAATTGAACGTAACAAAAATGATCTGCAATTTCCAGACAAGAATATTAAGTATCCGATGAGAATATGCATTGTTTGGCGGTTTTTGTTGAAGAATTCACTGGAATCTTCAAACCTTCAAACATGATAATATATAAAGAGTAAGGGTAGGACTGGCATTTTCAAAATTTATGGAGATATATGCTTGACACATGATGAGAGAGTAAAATTATGTTAAAGTTAACTAAACAAATGAGTGAAAAATTGTATAGAGTAGTCTAAAGTTTTTTTTTTTTGAACGACAAAGCCAACAAACTTTTATTAATAAAATAAGATCGGATTTATCAAACCTGAACTATCTATAGGAGCTAAATTACTAAACAACCTATTGGTCCTGACAGAGAACTAGATGACCGAGCTAACACATGTGCCACCTGGTTTGCAGACCTTCAAATAAACAAAATTCGATTGAGAACAAATGTTCCGCTAGATGTAAAATGTCACTTATAATTAGACCAAAGACATTGAAATCCTACCCTCAGGAATTCAGAATGTTTATCGAAATCTTTGAACGATCTTCGAGCTATTTTTTATCGATCTTTGAATCTTTAAGTTTACATTCAAATACTTGCGTGGAGATCTTAATTATCATGCCGGAGGCAGTCCAGCCCAAGACGGGCATCCAGAGTTTCTATATAACAGTGCGTTGATCTTTGCATGAGCAGGACTAGAACTTAAGGGTACGAGCTCTAATCCGAGTCAGACCCCGAGCCAAAGTGCTAAATTCTTTGAGACGGGAATTAAGAGAAATACAGTAGGACTCGTATCAAGACTTTAGATTTGACCGAGTCAAAGCAGTCAAATTAGTACCGATTATTAATTTAGTTTTCTCTTGAGCTATATATAAGTAATATACATAAATTATTTTGCATTTTTCTCTAAGTAGACGTGAAAATTTATTGAACAACATTGGGTGAACATTGGTATAAGTATTGACATAACATACTACAAAGACAAAGCTAACTAGTTATAGACAAAGGCCTCAACTACTATGTTTATTTTTGATCTATAAGTTGCGCTATTGATATTGTATGAAAAGGCTTTGCTAAAGGAACTTTAGGAACAACAAATGTTTGACATACATATTTCATTGTTGGCCGAGATTTTGGTTGGCTTCGGATGCATGCGAACGCTAGTGTAGAAACAAGAACAATATCATGCGCAACCACTGGATTTGTCGGTGATGATAGGCGAGTGTCCAAAATTTCATGCAATGTTTTAGCTTTAGTAGCAGTAGCACAAGCAGATGATGATAGTGAGGAGAGAAATTCTCTAGGATGCTTTCCCATTAGAATTTCTAACACCACTACTCCAAAACTGTAAACATCGCATTTCTCTGTCACAACCATTGTATATGCAAGTTCTGCACTCATAACAATATCGAACATAATTCAAGTGATTAGTTTATCTCTATGGATATATTTACAAGAACTACTGAATAAAAAGTATTAATTGATAACAAAGAACATAAAATGTTGCTACATAATTAATAATGCCCTAAAAATGATAGTTTTGTGATGCTAAAGTCGAAATAGTGATGAAAGAAGAACAAGTATTTTACCTGGAGCAAGATATCCATAAGTACCAGCTCGAATAGTTTGGTTAGAAGAATCAAGATCAAGAAGTCTAGCAATGCCAAAATCAGAAATGAGAGCTTCCAGATTTGAGTTGAGCAAGATATTGTTGGTAGTAACATCTCGATGAACAACGGGTGGTTTACAGTCATGATGCAGGTAAGATAACGCGTGTGCGGTCCCTTTTATGATTTCTACCCGTCTCTTCCACTCCAAATTAACCGCTTCAACATCATAGCTCAACATGCAAAACAAGCTTCCCCTTTCCATGTATTCATATATGAGAAACATACATTGTCCATGTAGACAAAACCCATGAAGCTTTACTATGTTTCGATGTCGAATCTCTTTAAGCACATGTGCCTCGTTCCAAAAACTATTGAAAAAAGTTTGGTTATCGACTTCAGAACGATGAAGTTTTTTCAAGGCAACAATTTTCCCATTAGGCAATTGTGCCATGTAAACGCTACCATATCCTCCGGTTCCAATGCAATACTTGATGTCAAAGTCTTCAGTGGCCTGAATGATGTCATCAAATGCAATTCTTCCATCATAATTCCATATGGAGAATACATCTCCATTCTTTCTTGCATCACCTTCTGAATTATTGTGTTGCTTACTTGATGGAAGACATAGAAAGAGAATCAAGAACAAAGTCAATGATCCGCCACTTATCAAAATGGTCATGACAACAAGAAATACTGTTATCTTATCGTTGAATTTGGAAGATGGGCAAGGCGGGTAGACTTCCACAAAGTCTCCGCCACAAAGGGCCTTGTTGCCTTGTAGCGCCCAAAATGGGATGCCTGATGGAACGAGACCCACAAGAGAATTGTAGGACAAATCAATGTGAATAATGTCTGAAAGAGACGGAGGAATTGTTCCTGAAATCTTGTTGTGGTCAAGATATAAGATATTCAAACGACCAAACTGAGACGATATTTTTCCACGAATCAAGTTGTGGCTAAGATCCATCTCTCGAAGGGAATAGAGGTCATCAATCTTTGAAGGAATGTGTCCCTTGAAACTATTATTCTTAAGGTATAACTTAGCTAGACTTAAGCATCTCCCAAAACTATTGGGGATTTTCCCACCAAGTTTGTTCTCGGATAGATACAACTCTTTCAAATCTCTCAAATTCCCAACTTCTGAAGGGATGGATCCAATTAATGAATTGAAACTCAAATCCAAATATTGCAACTTGGTTAAGTGAGCTAAAAATGAAGGGATTGGACCAGTGATGCAATTGGCACTAAGATCTAGATGATTGAGATTTTCTAATTCTCCTAATTCTGAAGGAATCACACCCTTGAATTGATTGCGACCAAGAGATAGAGATATTAAATTTTGCAAATGACCCAATGAAGTTGGAATGAAACCATTCATTTTGTTTCCACTAAGGGAGAGATGTTTCAAAATTGTCAAATGACCCAAAGTGAATGGAATTGAGCCAGAGAGATAGTTATCACTGAAATCCAAAGATTCTAACTTCATACAATGTCCCAATTCTAGAGGAATTGAACCAGAGAGGTGGTTGCCCCTCAAATCCAAAGATTGTAAATTCATACAATTTTCTAGTTTCGAAGGAATTGAACCAGAGAGATGGTTGCCACTCAAATCCAAAGATTGTAAATTCATACAATTTCCTAATTCAGGAGGAATGGAACCATTGATGTAACTATGAGATATAATTAGATATCTTAAAACTTTCAAATGACCCAAAGTGTGAGGAATGGGACCACTTAGCTCAAAGTTAAAAGATAAATCAATGTGTTCTAAGTGAAGGAGGTTTCCTAGAGAAAGAGGTAGCTCACCTATAAGAGAATTGTTGGACAAGTTGAGGTACTTGAGATTAGAAAGAGTACCAATTTGGGATGGAATTGTCCCATAGAGCCTATTGAACTCCTTTCTTCTAAACTTGAGAGACACAAGATTTGGGAAGCAAGACAAATTCAACGACTCCAACTTATAAATCTTGGAGTATGAATTGCTAAGAGGTTGATAATCGATCGCAATCACACTTCCAACATCATCACAAGTAACGCCCGTCCACGAGCAATGACTTTTTGAGGCTGATGAGACGTTGTTGATAGAGTGTTGAGATTCCACCCACCACCCGCTTTTACGAAGAGCCTCACCTTCTACTTTCACCTCTGCTTTGGCCATCGCAGCTGCCATTGTAGAAGCTGTTAATAATATTGCAAGTGCAGCCCACAATATTGCAAGAGAATGTGCCATTTTGTAAGTGCAAGATTTAGTTTCAGTTTGGCCCTTCAAGTGATGTATATATAGATCATTCTAAACATTTTGAAGGAAGATATTAATTGTATGCGAGATGTGCCAATATTGCTATCCATTGATTAGTAAGACTAAGTCCAATCTCAACTTGCAAGGGTGATTGGGATTAATTTCAAATTAGGAAGGATCATGGAATTTATTTTTAGGACCATTCATACAGAATGAGTGACTTTTCCACCTGAACCAAAGAAAACAACACTTGATAAATAAATAATTGACTTGTGTTTATAATTTGCAATCAGGATAAAACCCACTAACTATAATTATTATTATTTTATAGGAGTATATATACAAGAAATCGATAGTGTTGGTAACTTTAGCTTAGGGCTTTTGCACCTTACTGCACCAAAGTGGTCCCTAGCTTAGGGCTTTTGGCA